>WUAM01009395.1:0-23129 GCA_024336885.1 Actenoides hombroni | reverse complement strand
CACTTTTAAAAATGGGTGCAATGTTTCCCTTTTTCTAGTCAACAGGGACTTCAGTTGACTTCCATGACTTTTCAAATATCACAGACAGTGGCTTGGCAACTACATCGGTCAGTTCCCTCAGGACTCTGGGATGCATCTGATCTGGTCCCATAGATTTCTGTATGTTCAAGTTTCTCAGGTGGTCATGAACCTGATCTTTTCCATTATAAGGGACTTTGCTCCCCCAGTCCTGCTCTCCCAAAGTTAATTTACCTTTCTTCTCTCTGAATTTATTCTCAGTTTCCCTGTCTCATATCATATGCCTAGGTTACCACATGAAATTTTTGTGAAGATAACCACTTCTTTAATGTTACTTATTTTTCACATTCACTAATATTTGGCCATAAAATTCTGTATCTTCACCCGAACTGCATATTTGAACTCTTGAGCTCTGGAACTTCCATTCCTGTATGACCATCGCTCAAAGAGCGGATCATCGACTGGAACGCCGACCAGTATGTGGTTGACTTCTATCGCGGATTCCTCCGTGGCGCTTCTGACAACGTCTTGGCCACCAAGCCCAACGGTGGATTGGCTCAGGATCTTGGTGCAGGCGCAGGCGTCCAGCTCAGCCCTCTCAACGTCATTGCCCTCGGCACTGGCGCATGGCAGGCTAAGGACAAGGCATCGCTGGCCGCTCATGAGGCCCTGTATTCCTGCTAGAGTTGTGCACAGCCTCAGGGCAGAGCCTGCGTGGAGGCGCGAGGACTCTGAGCGTGGGGTTTCCTCTACCCAGTGTCATGCATGTGTTAAATGAGTAGTACTTCAGTAGTTAGAAGTTACCAAGTAGAGATGGTAGTCCTTACCCTTGCAGCCAATAAGACAGAGAACCAGGGCATGCATGAGTGTAGGCTCAGGATGGGCTGCTGCAGAGTTCAGAGCTAATGTTTCTGAGAGGAAGAAGAATTTTCCTGAAGATACAGGCCTAAACCACTACTCATTACAGTGCTGAAGTCACAACTTATGTCACGCCCTAGAATTAATAGATCTCAAGTACTTCTTCATGGCAGGATTAAGAAGTGAACAATTAGAGAGCTGAGTGACATGAAGTGCACTCATACCAAAATCCACATTTATGCAGACCCATTCAAACTGGATCTGCCCAGGCAGCGACAGCTAAATACCTGTAACAATATTTTTGAAGTTAAGAGTGACTTCAGAGCAAGGTTATGGAAAAACAGAATACAATTAACCTAAAACATAACCCCTAGATTTTGTTTATCCACATTTTCCAGAAAAAAAATAGTAAAAATGCAATTTATTCATTTCTTTATTTATTATAACAAGATTTAAGCAAACTTAATTGAAAACCTCATATAATTTATTATAGACAGCATCTTGTGGTTTTATTATTTTTTTATAAAGCAAAAATGTAATTGCTATTTAACTTGCTTTGAAGCCTTTCTTACATTCCTACTTTTAAAGATAATTGTTCCATGTGCTTTTAGACTTTCCAAGATGCAGTCTCCTTATGAAAGCTTTTCACTGGTAAAGCTGCAGCCCTGGTCTCTGCTATTTCTCTTAGAATGTAAGATAGAGTGTCACTGGGTAATAGAACAATTTCATTTTATCTCTGACTGGTTTGACTTCACGGTCTTAATGAGCCAAGAGCTTTAAGTGTCCAAATGGAGTCTGTAGCATAGTATCTAAAACCACCACCCGGATTAGGTAGATAAGGCTGGGGACTTTTTTGGTGGGAAAAAAAAAAAATGTTCTTTTTGAAGGGAATGAGGAGACAGATAAGTGCAGACCAGAGCTTTAATGTGAATGCCAGCTGCATATTCACTTATGCCAACGAGATAAAATGAATATGTTCAAAGTAATTTAAGATGCAAATGTAGTGTCTTGCTCCAGGAACTTCCCACTTGTTTTCCAGTGAGACAGTTCACTGAACTGTGCTGAGGGGCAACCAGAGATTAACAGATATATTTTAACTTCCAGCAGATCTCACTGGCTGCAACTGCCGTGATTCTTATCAGTTGGAGGTGATCTCCTCCTCCTAAGCTTCAGTAAAGCAGAAAGAAAAGAGCCAATTAGCAAGTCGTCTTCCTCCTCTACTTCCTGTCCAAATGACTGTGCTAACAAAGCTATGGAAGGTCTTGGTGAGCAAAAAAATAAACTGAACCAACTACTGTTTTAACTATGTTTTGTGAAATGAATAATTTTTCACTTGTGAGATAAGTCTGATTGACCGCAATAGATTTGCTGTGTCCAGCACCATTCCGTGACAATTATGGATTTATTTTTACACAAGGTGATCCCCAAATGGTGAAATTAAGATACAAATGAGGTCAGATGCCACATGCATAACAAAGTTTTATTAGGGTAGCATAACCAAGTTCCTAAAGCAGATAGGACAGGGAGAAAAATAAAGACAGAAAAGAAAGGAGAAAGCAGAAGTTTACAAGCGATAGGATAATTACCACCAGGATCCCGCGTCGATGTCAGTCGGGAGATGCTTGCTTACTTCCATAGTGTCCAAAACATGTTTAAATAAAATTCAGGTGTAAAATTTCTAAAGTAATTTGTTGGGAGAGAAAACAATAGGTACTTAATTTTGGCAATGTCAGACTATTGTTTAACAGACACAATTAAAAAAATTAAAATTATTTGTTTTATTAGAATGATACAAACATTTTAAAAAATACCTAGCTGTGCCAATTAGAATATTTTGAAGTTTTTTCTCTTGTTTTATATGCTGACAAGCACCCCACAGAGTGGACAAAGCTGTGTATGCATTTAATATCATCAAGAAAAACACCACTTTTCCCATCTGTGAAGACAATGAGGGAAGTTCTCTTGCTTTAGTGAGGGCAAGGTCAGTATTTCTGGTGTGAAAGTAGAGCTTCAAAAGTTCTTTGGCATTGTGAGAACATGAAACAATAATGGTTCATTCTCATAATCAACAAAAATTACAGTAAAGAAGAAGAAATCCAAAACAATTTAGATAGGCTGTTATAGACACTATATTTGATACAGGTTCCTCTCCTGGGTTTTGGCTCCCAGTCTACCCTTTCATGGTCTGATGCTCCTCTGTTTTCACATCTGTATGATGTGTCTTTGAAACAGATGCACAAAATCCATCCACCATAACTAGGTTTGTTATTGATTTTGCAAATTACATTATAGAAAATGACAATCTACTACATTTATGGGAAATGTCAGCGCTTTTAACATGTAAGAGGGAACATATTCTGGTGACTTGTTGATTTCCTCTTGTAATGGAAATGCAGGATTTCACTGGAGGGATAGAATGGAGAGGAGTATGGCTTGATAATCCCACAGATTTTCAGTGGGTACAGGCCACCAGCTGTAGTAATTGCTGTGTTTTACATGCATGTGCCAAAAGCTCCTATTTACAGCTCTTGAAGTGATGGGGATGTTCTTGAAGAAAAGATACAGGTATCATGTTGGCCACTCCTTTATGGGGACCCTGTATCTCAGCAGATCCTAAGGGATGCTTAAGGTACAGATATTTCTTCTCTTCCTCTGATCTAACTTGGCCTTACCCACACATGTACATTCTGTTGATGCTTCAGTAAAAGCTGTCACCCGTTCTTCTTCCATTTCCATTTAACTTCTTTGGGGCATTTAAACGCTAGTGTAAGTGCACATACAGGGGCATGTCCATTTTCAATTATTTATTTGGTGATAGAGAAGTAAATTCATAATGTACTCAACCTACAAATAAACAACAAATGTTACTTAAAGAGGAATTTTGCAAGAGGAACAGACAGATAAATACAGAACCATTATCTCCTCATAGCTAATGGAAGATAACAGACATCTGCAAGTAGAGTCCAGGAAAAAAGTTTTACCCTCTTCAGTAACTGCTTTGAGTACTCTTCTTTTTAAGACTATACTTAGAAATCCATTTCATTCTAGATTCCATAGCTATAAGGCTAAAAGAAGATAGTAGTGGCAAATAGACTGTGCAGAAGATTTACTTTATATACAAGAGCTCCCTGTCATCATCCTGAAGACTTGTATGTAGTCATGTCACTGAGATTTACTGCTTGTTTTGTGGCAATGCTGTGAAGAACTCATAAAATAGTAATAATCAAATTTCTTGTGGCTTAGGAGCTAATGATTTATTTTAGTGTAAGTCTCCTGTATTCAATCTAAGATCACAGCTGTATGCCATTGTAAGAAAGCTTCCGTGAGAAAATATTTTATGTATATACTGACAAACCAATTCTCAACTAATGAAATTTATTTTCATGACCGCAGTGACAAAGTACATGAAACGTGAGGGAAAGAGTCATTAAAACATCAAAAATTATTGTTATTTTGACCATACGGACAATAAAAGTCACTCCTTTAGTAAAAAGGAAGAATCATCTATCTTATCTGAAGTGTGATTTCTGTTAAAGCATTTAGTCTAATTTTTCATATCCTTTCATATGAGCTCAAAAAAACTGGCTGAGCTCAGACTTGTTTAAACTGTTCCACCACTGACCACTTGCTCCACAGGGGTAACACATTACCTAAAAATGTAGATCATATCACAAGTTAGCATTCTGATCTCCAGTGCCAAATGAAGAGTAAAAATGGACAACGGTTCACCAGCATTTGAAGCAGGATGTGCTTAAAAAATAATACAGGACCATACAGGAGAAAAGGGAATTGAACTGCTGCTTCTTTTTAGCATCCTCACATCAAGTGAAATGAGGTAGGAATCCTCTGGGGGAAAAAAAATGGATATTTATTCTGAATGAGGCTAGTCCTGCTGTTGCTTTTTATCCTCAGTCCTAAATTCATCTGCCCTCAAGCGTAAAACTTCACCTTTCTTTCATTCTCCAGAGTCTGTTAGCCTGTGTCTTCATTGGTGCTGGTAATTTGATACGCCAGTCGGTTAGAATGGATAATTGAGTTTACAGCAAGCTTTGAATTCTTCCGGAAAATAATGAAGGAATTGGAGAAAGGCGGATGCTTTTCAAATGCAATATTTGAATTTGAACTACTCTTTTGAAGTAGTCTTCTTTGAAGAGGAAAGTTCCATTGCAAGTATTCAGCTTCTAATCTCTGGGTTTCTGCTCCAGATAAAGCCTTGCCACCTACTAAGCAGTTCCAGTCATACAGACTTCCAACCCAGAGCACATTTAATACTTCTCAATTGCCTATTAAAATTTTCATGCAGATTACCTAGGATTTGCCAAACATTTGAAGATGGGCCTTGTTACTACAGTCCCTGAATTACTTCTGTAAGGAAAGGGGAACTTAGCACCATCTGTGAATGCCACTATCCATCACTCTACAGCCATCCACAGGGAACAGGAAACAAGCAGCATTTCCCAGTTCAAGCTAGCTCTGATTCTGTCAGGCTAACACTTTAATATCACTTCTTCCTCAATATATCCCTTATGCGTCTTGAACACATAAGCAGGTTTCTCAATTTGACTTCATTTTATAGTCTTCTTAGAACAAATAAACTGGGAAATAGATTGATTTATTTCACACCCAATTGCCAAATTTCATGTGAAAAGATGGTTTTTTCAACCAATTCAGCACGTAGAAAAGCTGTTTCTGTAAATTCTCCATCAAGAAGGCACAAAAAAAGCAAAGGTGGCAGCAGCAGCTAGCTTCAAAATTCTCTGTATCTTGTTGGCTTAGTGGACATACAGTCCAACACAGACCACCCTGTTCACTCACCTGGGTGGTGAAATAAGTTGGGTCCAGGTCCTTCTCCCTACAAAGAGGAACAAGAGAAACTGAATGGGGGGCTAAACCACTAACTTCAAAGAACCAGTGCAGACCTACTGGTACATGTGTGCTCCACACTGTTGGATCCTCACCTCTGCACTAAAACCTCAGAGCAAGTGTCTGCAAGCACTTGTTTTTGATTGTATGCAATTGTCTCATGGCCACTGGGTCAGCCTTACTGCAAGATGTGGGCTTGCCATAGATGCCCCACAAAGTAGGTGGCATTCCACAGAAAGTCCAAACTAAAATCCACTTTTACCTCTGTGGTTTTGTAGTTTTTAGCTGGAGACCAGTTACAGTTTCTTGAATGGCTCAGATCTAAAAATGTACTCTAGAATAAATGGAATTAATCTTATTTACAGCTATAATACAGCAGTTCAACATAATCAGCCTTTCATAGAGATGTTTATAGCTTCTACTTTTTAAACTGACTTATTTGATCTTGGATGAGACCAAGTCTTGATTGCTGCCTAACACCACTTACCAAGAGGCACCTCCAAAGTAGACACATATCTGTGAAAGGTATCTGTGTAGGACTCATTTTATTGCAGGCAATAAAAAGTAACTTCTGTAATCCCAGTCTGCAAATTCATGCCCTGCTGTTCAGTGGAGATGGAAATGACACAGCTAGAGATGAGCTTCCCCTGTCTCACTGCCACCACAGCTTCAAATTTTATGGAAAATAAATCTTCTCAAACAATTTCTTTTCTCTGAAGACTTTAAAAGTTTGAGGAGTAATTGAAAAGATGAACTACTCTGAAACTTTTCCTGAGACATCTGATTAAGTGCTGCAAAGTATATTGAAAAAAAGAGTGGCACTATATAATGTGAAAAGGGCACATGTTGAATCGATTAAGAATTGGCTAATTGAATTGTCTCACTGCTGAATATAGCAGGAGAAAGGCAGCACCTTTTACTAGAAACAATATCTTCTAGACAATTTAATAATAAAGCTGGAAAAAAGGATGAGGTTTTTAGAAAAGCAGGCTTGTTTTGATGAAAGCATGTCCATTTCTATAGCTGTATTAGCTGACCTAATGAAAGATATTCTATCTCCTTTCATACCATGCCATTTTGATAAATGAAAATGCTCAGTGTTCTTCCAACAGAATACACAAAGTTCTTTATCACAGTTAAATCTTTGTGCCAAGCCAAAAGCCTCTGCAAACACTTCTGAGAGGTTTTTATTCAGCTTCGGAAAATGGAAGTGGTGGGAAGGTTCTCATGGCACATCCAGCTCAAATTCAGCTGCATCTCTTGTTGCTTGGAAGCCCTGTTAATCTTTAAACTACATCCCACATCAGAACAAGTCTTTTTAAGACCTGGCTTAACAAAGTATGGACGAGGCCACTTATTCTGAGGAAATTTACTCTTTTCAGTGCAAGAAGCCTTTAGGAACGTTATGTTTTAGGCTTAATACCAGTGTTAGAAATAAGCTCCATAGAAAAGAACCAGCTCCTGATCTATGCCTATATGTCTATGGTCTTTGCAAGGATGAGTTCTGAAGAATGGAACTCAATTATTTTAATTGCTAGGGAAAGTGTCATAAACTACACATAAATGTTTAGAACCTCTAATTGGGGTAAAATTGGAATGCTTTTCCCAGTTCCATACAAGACACTACCTGAGGCTTTGTGGAAATGCAAATATTAGTCCAATAATTCAGGTGTCTCCTCATTCTGGCCAAGAGAGGCTTGGCTAATACCAACCATCCCTTATTCATCTCATTCTGTGCATTGCCTGTGGATCTCCAGCTGACCTGAACTCTGCCCAGTTCAGCAGAGCTGTGCTCTTCCAGTCTCCTCCTCAGCCTGGCATAAATCATATTGTAAAGCTTAGAAACTGCCAAACAAAATGTAGCACATGGAATACCTAGAAGTAGAATAGGTGAATTTATACCAGACAAAACTTCCTTTTATAACTGTAACCATTTTAGTTGCAATTAAGCTTTAGAATGACTTACTGATGTTTTTTTCTGGATTTTTCATCACTGCAAATGTTTACAAGTCCTAGCTGTGCTTTGTGTTGTGTCAAGGTTATATGGATAGTCAGTCTTTCTGAGAGTTACACTGTACAGGGAAGTGAAGATGAGGAAAAGGAAGCAAAATATATCTTCAAAAATTTGCTGTTTCCAGACATTGAAAGAGGCAGAATTGCATTCAGTTCCTAGGACAGTGTTCACCTCATGCTTTCTTCATCACACTCAGATATCCTTAGCTCTTCTGTACATGTTTTCAGACCTCTAAAACATCACTGAATCCTGATTAATTCTGGAACAAAGCAGCATGAAGAAGTTTATGAGAAACTTTAGTCAAAGATTTCTGAAAATCAGAAGTTCTACAGAAAAATTCTATTGTAGAAAAATTCTACTGAAATATTGCAAGAAAACAATGTCTATTAAGTGCAAAAGAACTATGTAAACCAGTGGGTTCCGTTGGATAGTGATACACAGAGTTACACTTGCAGGACTGTTAGTTAATAGCAGTGAAGGGCATGAAATTAAAATGCATGTTAAAACACCTCCAAAAAAAAAAAAAATACTAAAAAAATATTTCAGCAAGTATAATCTGAATAAGCTTATACAGATTCTCAAAAAAAGCGGAAGGATTTTGATGAAGGAAAATTAGCTGATCACATCAGAATGGATCTTCTACACAGGAGGACATACTAGAATGTCACTGAGGGAATTAGGTCAATTAAGTATTCCAAATAGGTGGAGAAGATTTAGGTCCACAGGACACTCGGGTGACAAAGACCCACATGTACTTTCCCCCCTTCTTTCTTTGTTGGGCAGTGATCTTTAATGCCAGAGAATTGAAGGGGACCTTCTGAAATAAATTTACACAAATCCTTTCCTCTTCTGGCAAGCAGGTAGAGGGTGGTGAGCAGTATCCTTTCAATGACAGTGGATGTCTCCTTGATGACAAAGAACTTTTTGATAATGGCTTGGAAGAGGAAAAAAGATCATTCTCCTCTCAGCAATCAAGGCCAGTCACGTGAAGAACATTTTCCAGCATTTATGAGTATTAGTGGGAAACAAACAAAGTAAACAAAAAAAGACCCCCCCACACCAACATTTAACTGTTCTCTTTGGTGGGCACAGGGCTGTGAATCACTGAGTTTTCTCTGCACTGGCACAGCTGTGCAGCCAGGAACGCTGCTGCAGCCTGAGCAGACAGCCCCTCTCTCATGGAAATGTACAAGATTCTTGGGGTACAGAAAGTGCTCATCTATAAGAACAACTGCAGCCATCTGATGGAGAAAGTCTTGAAGTTTTATATAGAAGAAGGAACTGTAGAGGTAATTCCCTGGCCAATAAACTCACACCTCAGGGTTTCTTCTAAGTGGCACTTTTCTATGGATGAAAAAGACATAGGGTACTATGGACAAATCACAGCTCTAAATGACTGTATATACCAACATACAGTAGTTTTGCTGTCTAAACCCTTAAATGGAGAGTTATGTTGCAATCTTCTGCACTGCAGACTGCTGTACAAATGCCACTTTTCATTACTGAAGTCATCATAACTTTCCCAGTTAACCAACATGCAAAGACTACAGTAAAAGAAGCAGTCAGAGATTTAGGCTGCATGTCTACAGGCCAGCTGTAGTAGTGCAGGGTTCACTCCGTGGAAGAAGCCAGTGACGCTTCAGCTGCACTAGAAGCAGTTCTCTGGTATACAAGGTATTGGCTCTGCCTGTTAAAAATGTAGGTCCCCAAATGATTATGACCTGAGAAAGAGGTGCTCTACAAAGCCCATGTGTAACAACAAGCTTCTGTGGTTGTGCAAAATAATCCTCCAGGCAATTGTGTTGATATTTGACTGCAACTGATAATTTAAACTTAATAACATTTTCAGGTAAGAAACCATGAAAATCTTTTTCAACTGCATCTGTACCTGGATCTGATTTGCCATACAGCTCTGTACACAAGTTGTACAAGCTCAACAGAGGAGGGACGAATGGAAATAATCTTCCGTCTGGTCACTGTTCTTGGTTTTTTAATATGCCAGTGCCACAAATAAAATGCCTCTGAAACACCTCACCTTTATAGTTCTGTCGCCTGATGCTGATACAATGTACTTGTCATCAAAGTCCACTACATATCTTGTTTCAGGCAAGTTTCACTAGCTGGTTTCCTGCTCTAAATATACATTGTGTGGAAAAAGCAAAAGTTGGGAAGGGAAAAACAAGCCCTACTCCTGCTATGGCTGATCAGTCTGCTGCTGCTCTGTCTTGTTCTTGTAGATTGGCAATTACAGGATGATGGGTGGTTTTGTGTGTGATTTTGTTTTTCAGCTGCATAACATTTAAACTCGTTTGAGTGAGCTTGGCTTTTTTTCTCATTATCCTACTCTGACTTTAATGGTAGCAAATTAGTTTCCCCTAGTTGAATTTGTTTTGCACATGACAGTAATTGCTGAGTGATCTCTCTCTGTTCTTATATTGACCCACAAGCCTTTCATTATTTTTCTCTCCCCTGTCCAGCTGAGGAGGAGACAGATAGAGTGGCTTTGGTGGGCACCTGGTGGCTAGCCAAGGTTAACCCACCACATCACTTACCACTGTGCCCTACTCTCTGCTCTGCATGCTGACATGCTGGGGGCCTTCTGGGTCCCCTGGAGAAAGCCCCCCAGCCCCTTGGGGCAGCACTGCAAGCAGTTTGGCTGTGGTGCAGGTGTTCTAAGGCAGCTCTGGCCACCCTCCATCCACTGCTGCCATATGACTTCCAGGCAAGAGGGCCAGCTGCTGATCTTCTCACTTGTGGGTTGCCTTACAGAAAGCTTTGGTCCTAACTCAGTTGCCATTATATGATGTTTCTCACAGTGGTCACTATTTGTGTGGGAGAGAGCTGCTTGCAAGTTTGAAATGTTGTAGACTTACTCCTTTTGACAATAGAATAGAGTAGAATAGAATAGAGTAGAGTAGAATAGAGTAGAATAGAGTAGAATAGAATAAACCAGGTTGGAAGAGACCTTCAAGATCTTCGTGTCCAACCTATCATCCAACACCACCCAATCACCTTCTTCTGCATCCATGTGTCTAAGCTACACTCACTCTCATCGCCTACTACCAAGGAAAGCTCTGCAGCCTTCTCTGCCTCCAGGTGACTGGGAAGCAGGAGAGGCCAGGAACATGTTGCATTTTTCTCATTACAGTTTTCTCCTGAGAAAAGAGTTCACTCTGTGCTGTAAGGTGGCTGGATGGGAGCCATCTCTGAGTCAGAAGCCATGCGACTGAAGCTTTGTCACTAAAACAGCTGTTTCATCACAAACTCCTGCACAAGCCAGGGGCCACCTTCAGCCCCATCTCCTAGTCATCCACCCATCACTTCAAAATCTCTGAATGAGCCAGGTCCCTGGTCCTGCCCCATCTGCTCATCATCCACCTGTGACATCAACAACTCCAGCAAAAGCCATTCCTCTTTCACATCTTGAAACTCCACATCTACTCATTTCCATGTGACATCACAAGCCTCTTCCACAAGGACTCTGAGCACAGCTAGTTAAGCCTTGTTCTGCTCTCCTGTATCTTTCATCACATACCACTGCACTTTCAGAGATCTGATCACAGATTTCTTACCTGCATCATCTCCATATTATGCATTACTGCAGATACCTAACATACAGAGGGCTACTTTTTCTTTATTTTCAGGTATCCTGCTTCTCTTTCTTTAAAAACTTCAGTCATTCTGAGCTTAAAAAAAACATTCTAAGAGGAAAGCAAAGATTTAACTGTTATTTAATCTCATCCATCTATTCAAGGGTTGAACTGTTAAAGCAGTGTTTCAAAGTAAAACCCATTACATCTTCCCCTTGCATGCAGCATGTTTGATTGAATTCATGGTAAGGATGTGTTCACTTACACAGTGTCATGACAAGAGGACAGTCTGTACTGGCCTGTTACTAGGCAGAACAAAGTATACCCTTCCTGCACAAAATATAAATGGATTGTCAGACTTTTTGGGTAATTAAACACTATTGTCAGAATGGGCATCTGGAATCTCTTTTGCTAAAATAAACATGTGATGCTTTATGCTGTTTCAAATGTGTGATTCACAGCCAAGTGGGACAGAACTGAACTTCCAGGACAATCAGGTGTGTGTCTAATATTTAAGTGTGAATCCACTTTGCTGTAAGTGAGCTGGCTTACTTTCTGTGGTGTTAGATTTTACATAAGCTCTTGAGTGCCTTAAAAAACCCCACACCTTTATTGATTATGCTGGTTCGTGTTTCCTTAGCCAAAGGAGCCAGGACAAACGGGCTGAAGAGGAATAAAAAGCACTTTGATGAGTTTCAGTTCCATGAAGCAAGTGCTCTGTGTTTTTCAGGGCATCTTGTCCAAAGAGAAGCCAAGCTCCACAGGTTTGAGGCTGGAAAACACCAGGTAGTTCAACAACCTGGTTCACCTGGCTTATTTTAAGACCTCAGGAAAGATCCTCTGTTCTGACTACATTTTGTGCTTATCCTGATGCAGACTCTGATAATCATGTTATACAGATCAGGCTTTAAGACCTTACCTTCCATGCATGTGTCTTTACGTGCATGTGACTTGATCAGTTTATACACACTGATCTCATAGAACCATAGAATAATCCAGGTTGGAAAAGACCCTTGGGATCATGCACATCTGTTCCAGTGTTCACTAACTCAAGTGACTTATTTGGGGGTTATATTTTACTTTAGAGCAAACATGGATTTACTTGTCTGCATGGTCAGTGGGATTTGGAATTACAATTTATTTAATGTATTATGCTTTATTTATAATTCACAAATGGTTTAGAGATTTAGATATTTTATTCCTAAATCCTCTTTTCATAGATAGTGACAGTATCCATTAGACATGATTGCAAAATCCCATTTATTGTTTCTGCCACCTCTGAGGCCAGTACTGTTCCATCATTGCTTCTCTCAGTGGTCTTCAACTCTCTCCTCACTGAAGGAGGTGAAATTGTGCAGTAAAAGGGCAATTTGGCTTTAAAAACAGTAAGCTAGAAACAAGATTGATGCACAGCTAGCAAAGGGAAAAGGCAAGCTAAAATCATAACCCTTTTATAGAGGACACTAGTGAGAACCCAAATCAGTCTGCATTGGAGTTGTGGAGGAGATTTTTTTCTAGTCCGTACTTCTAAATTCCCTTTTCAGACAGTTGTAGGAAGGAATCAATGTTGGTGTCATTAGGCAGAACCTTTCTGTTGAGAGTAAGATATGTATTTGCAATACATCAGAAGATAAAGCTATTTTAATATTTTAGGTTTCATCTAGTTCTTGCCATTCAGAGTTTCCAAAGAAGGCAGTCATATTGACCAGAACAGGCAGAAGCTCCTGCAGAGCTCCTGGGGCTCCTTGCTGGTGCAGTGTCAGTAGCTGACCCAGGTGGAAATGCTCCCAGCAAGTGAATTTGGGTGTGCAGGCTACTGTGCTATCAGAACTGTCAGGCAAGAGGGCTCTGTGAAGGGTTTTTTCTGCACCACGTTCCAGTTTGACTCATTTTTTCTCTCTCTTATCAAAGCCACAGCTAGGCTGATGTCAGATGGGATAAATCTTTGACTGATATAAAAGCACTGTTAGGAACATATGATATTTTTTCCTTTTAACCTTAGTCAATATATTTTTTTTTCAGTCCATTTAGATTTTACTTAGTTTGTTTTGGCAATGTGGTATAGTGTTCAGCATCTCCTGCAGGGAGTCAAAACTCCAAATAAAGCTTCAGGTGTGCTGCCATTGTGTATTTTTTTATAAGCTTGTTGCTGAACTCAGCAAGCTAGTATGGTGAAACCCACAAATAGCAGCCCCTCCTCCTCCATATGCTTTACAACATGAACACAGACACATCACCTCCTGCATGAAACTCCTCTTTGTCCCCCTTGCTGCCTTTGCTGTCCTGAGCTACAGAAACTGCAAGTGGTAAAGAAAAAATGGTTTAAGTATGAATGGATAAATTGCTGCAGACTCAGGTCTGGAACATGCTGAATTAGAAATGAGACATAAACCACCCAAAAGCAGATTTATTCAGCAAGAACACACACACCAGTAAAGCTCCAGAAGCAGTTTCACTAGGAAAACCCAGTTTTAACACTTCATAGGACTGGTAAGAAGGGAAAAAGCAGCAGCAGCTGTGTTAGCAACTGCCAGTAACACCAGTACTTTCAAACCAAAGATCAAGGCAACAGATAGGGTGTCTGTTCAGAAAGATAAAGTTAGGTCGCAGTGTTGCTTACATAACCCTGTTAATTACACACATCAGATGATGACTGCACAACATGATAACTTTCTCAACTTTAGAAAACCTCCTTACTCCCAGAGCTTTTATTTGCAAGCGGGTAAACCTCAGTTTGTGTTACTCTGACTTTAGGGCACCCCTTATATTTAAAACTAGTTCCATATGACTCTCAAGTACCCCTAAAGTATTCCATGAAAGCAATAATGTAGTTGATGGTGATTATCATATAGATAATGCTTAATAGTGATTGAAATCTGTACTTACAGGATTGCCTGATGTATTAGTTTTAGCTTAAACTCCATTCTCCTACCATCAGAAAAATCCTTTGGAAACCTTTGTTGCTTAAGTAGGAATCAAGAACAGTTTTACCATGCTGAGGCTGCAACAGACCTATTTTCATGTATGACCCTGTATGGACTACACTGCAGTTCACAGTATAGCTAGACTTCAAGGAACAACATGGTCCCTGTGAAACATCAGAATGTTTTCTTGATTTCACTTACTTGTCTCCCTTTTTAAATAAATCACATTTTCAATGCCTGTACTGCTTATTCCTCATTTGAAGTTATAATCCTTTTTTTACCACAATATTAAATGTAAAGATAAGTATTATTATTAATAAGATCTCATTATGTAGATGAAATGAGTAGGGGGGAATAAAAGAAACATCCAAACAGAAATTGTAGTGGTAAAATCAGAGGTGAATTTGTTCCTGTGGTGGAGAAATATCGTGCATGAAGCATGGGGCCAGTGTTTGCTGCTCCCCACGCCTCCCACAGGCAGTGTCCCTGCCCAGGGCTTCGAGCAGCCTCCAGCTAGCTTTGTGGATACAAGAGCATCCTTCTTCAGGTCAGTGGACATCAAGCTATTAATAGTTGTTGATGATGGGCTGGAGATTATTTGCCAGACTGGAGGCAGCCAAAACTCTCCACAAAGAAGCACCTACTGAATGAGATAAACTAGCCAGGTACTTTAAATTGTTTATGTTTGCCTAATAGTGGCTAATCTCTAATGGACTGAAAACCATGTAAATATAACAAATCCAATAAAATAAAGATAATTATGCCTTCTGTACCAGATATTTTTAGAACATGAACAATGTGTGTCCACAAAGAATAAAGCTTTGTTGAAACTACAGGGGAAATAATGAAATGTAGGGGCCCTTAAGTCCTCTGAGATATTTCCTTTTCAGTCCAACACTGTTCTAGTTTTGCAGAAACACAGTAATACAAGTGTGGCTACAATTAAGAGGAACTGGTTAGAAAAAGGGAGATTACAAACCAGGAGATTCATAAAGCATGTCAGTTTTGAGTGATGAGGCTGACATTTCACAAGCATGTTGGGTTATAATTGCCTGCTCTTTTCAGAGATGTATGCCAAAGGGAGGCTCTCAGCATTCAGCTTGGGGAGAGAATCCTATTTTGCTGCTGGGTTTTAGTATGGGGTGTTGTTAACTATTTTTACCTATTTTATTTTGTGTGGCCTCACAGTCACTTTTATTTGTGCAGCTGAAGAAATGCAAATAGTGTTCAGACAGGACAGGGGTGATAGGAGACTCTTAGATGGACTTCATAGCACAAGAAAATGCACCTAGGAAGCAAGATCTTATCACTAGATCAAAGATAATTCATTTGAGGTGGTAGCATACTTATTATGCTTTTTAATTTTTGTTGATTATGGAGATGTAGTTTAGGCTGGGATTTTTACCACATCCAAGAGTGTACACCAATCCCTTCTGCTTCTGGAAATAATACATTGTAGTGGTAATCAAATATGATTTGTTTCATCCCAGGTGTCATTCAACATAGTGTTACCAGTAATAGTGTGCCAAAGAATATTAGGGGCTGGAGATCTCATTTTTGCCGTACCCAGCAGCTGCAGCTGCTCTGAGCCACCCTCTGGAGGTAACTGATTCTGTGCTGCCTACGCAGGGAGCCTCAGATCCTGACTGAAGTTTAGAGCCCAGAGTGAGCAATGGGAACACCAGAACTGCTCCTGCTGCCTCCAGCCCTCCAATGGTGAGAGCTGTCCCTTCCTAGAATCCCAGCATGGTGGAGGTTGGAAGGCTGGCCCACATCAGGGTATATGCTTTCAACTTGCTTTGTGTGTGATGTCAGGCTGATCAGAGCAGGGAAAGTTGGTGTCTTGGACACAGGTAGAGCATTCCTGTTTTCTATTACTTGATTTGTGTTTTTTGTTTGTTTGTTTGTTTTTTTAGTATAGTTGTTGGGGTGGGATTTTTTTGTGTGTGTTGTTTTATTAAACTGTTCTTATCTTGACCCCTGGGGTTTCACCCTCCATCTCATCTCTCCTGTCATAAATGCCACTTAATTCAAGCAGGAAAACAAAAGAGCTCTAAAATGACAAAAAAACCCAACCAACCAAACAAAAAAACAAAACCCAAACCAAAACAATCCTATTCAAATAGTTATTTATTGCTCAAGAAAACAATAATATTTCATTGAAAATCCTAGGATCTACACAGAAAGCTGAGTTCTCCATGCTAGATTAAGAAAGATTACCATGTGCTGAAGCCAGCAGACCCAACTCTGCCACCACAGGGTTTGCTTCCCTGTGTATGAGGGAAACCATTTGGCCAGCAGGGACCGAGTGCAGCTTGTGGTGCTTCCTCTCAAAGTTGGTACAGAGGTTGAGCTTCAAGAAAACAGGAAAAAAACCCCAATGCTCTGTCTAATATTCTGTAATGCAATTACAAATGCATTGCCCTTTTCACCAGGTAGTGGGTAAGTGAAGAACCCATTAAAGGGCTATCCATTTTTCATGGGAGAATTGTGCTGAGCACTGAAATATTTTAAGCTCAATTGGTGGCCTGTGGCATGTTCCTAGTGTTACAGGGTTTGTAGGAGAAAGCTGTAAGTGCTGCAACAGCAGAAGAAAAAGTATGTTTGCAAGAGAAGACCAGTACTATTAGCATGCCAAAGCATCACAGTTTTCTTCAGATGCCCATGAAATTTATATACATCTAATAACTAAATATCACATAATTGAAGTGAATTTCTGCTTTTACACCATGCAATTGCAACACTGCAAACCCCTCAAATTAATAGTTATAGAAGTTCCAGATATGGTTATCCTGATAATATCTTCCTTCAAGATACCACATGAAGAAAAATCTTCTCTAGCAGTAGATGGAAGAGGACATATTTGGTTGTTAGAATCAGACTCGGGTCATTTCTGTTTCAGTCCTTACCAGGAACTGATCAACCAACAAAACCAGACTGTTTTTAACCTTTCAGATAAGGATTGTTAGAAAATTTGCTGAGAGAAAAATCATGTCCAATAAAAAGGCATTACAATCTCATCTTTAGCTGTATACTTAAAAAAATCTCTGAAAGTGGTAATAGAAGTACACACATGTTTTATTTATGATGGAAATACACCTGAGGTTTAAACACCACTTTTACCATGAGAATGGTAAACAGGCAGCTCCTTGAAGCCCTCCTGAGCCTGGAGACTGGTGCAGAAGGGCAGGCGACAGGACCCCAGGTGCTGGGAGAAGGTGACAGCGAGGAACATGAGCCTAGAAGAGGGAGCACAGGTCTCTACAGAACATCTCAGCAACTGGGCCCCCATGCACTGTGGGGATGCCCCATCCCTTTGGTGAAGGGAAGCTCCAGGGGCTGCACACCAGTATGGCCTCTGGGCTCAAGATTGTTTTATTAACAATTCTTTAGTATAGGTTTTTATACTATACCTTGTAAAACAATTTGGCAGTTTCATCATGTAAACAAGGATTCCAATTTTTATCTGAGGTCTGAAATGAGAATTAAAAGGTTATTCCAATAGCTATAATAAGCCAATATTTTATCATCACTGAAACAAATGACAACATCATCACTAAACTCCACTGAAAATAATGGGATGCATCTTCGGATTAAACATTTTTTCACCGAAAGTGTTATCAGACTCTGGAATGATCTACCCAGGGCAGTGGTGGAGTCTTGGAACATGGTTTAGTGGTGAGCTCATAGTGTTGGGTTGAAGGTTGGACTAGATGATATTTATTTGTATTATTATTATTAACATTATTAATATTTACATTCTTTATCTGAACACTGTGAAATCTTAATCATCTGGAACTGGATCATTAACAGCATAAGAAGTTCCCAGCTCTCTTTGTTGCACAGTTTCCTAGTTGTTTTTACCTGTGTTGTCTCAAGAAGTTTCAGTGTCTTGCCTCCCGCAGAGCAGATTTTCTGCTCTGGTCCCCAGATTAATTTGGCAGCCAAGCCAACCTCTTCTGAGGTGTCCCAGCTCTGTGCCTTTCTGTGGCCATGGTACTTCACAGTGTCATGAGACCTTTAGAATACACTGGACTTTCCTGGAGCTGCACCAGGAAATCTCCATGCCTCATTCACATTTGTCACTGCCTGATTCCAGCCAGGAGCAGAGGCAGAGGTGTAGAGTTAGCACAAGTTAAGTTTTTGCACTCATAACTTGTCTATGGAAATTCTCTGTAACCTTCTAAAACAAAACAAAACAAACAAAAAAAATCAAACAAAACCCTAAAAAACAAACTACAAACAAACCAAACCAAACCAAACAACAAACAAACAAAAACACAAAATGTATAATGTATAACTGGCTTGTGAATGCTGGTGGGCAAACCTAGTATCAGAAATAGAGCTGCATTGTGCTGTAAAGTGTACCACTGTCTTGTCAGAATGTGACAACAGCTGTGAAAAACTAACAAGTTGAAAACAAATCTTCTCAACATTCCTGACCTGCAGGCAAAGATGTGTACATACACAGAAATATTGTGTATATACACACTGTGCAGGTATAGAGGAAAAGCTTACAGAATTCAGCTTACTTGAAATTATGTGCAGCATAAGTGGGCTTGAATGATCATCAGACTCCTACAACTAAAAAACCTGCAGCTTTCTGAAATTCCAGATATAGTTTAGTAAACTTTTAAGTCATATCTGCACTGAACTTCATAATTACAGAAGTGTCCAAGTACATTTAATTATAGTCATTTTTACATTAAAATGGCCATGTATTATTTATGATGGGGCTATCAAAGCATTTTAGCAATCCTGTGCTGTTTACTGTGCTTGGAGACTGAGAGGGACCACATGACATTTTTTCTGTATTTTTGACTTGTACACTGATCGTCCAGATCACTAATTTGTCTTCTGACAGTAGAGTAGCTGTGATGCCTGTTAGCTGAGTAGCCTGTGGGAAGCACACTGAGTGCCTCACAGACTGTGTTCATTTTATATCTGTATTGACCTTCTTGTAGCAAAGACCAAAGTGAACCCAGACCTTCTTCAGCTACCTGGCTTTAAAAAAAGTCAATTCTCTTCATTTTGTGCTTTCATACGTTCATAAAATAGTGCCTTATTTTTTGATAGCTAAGAATTTAATAAAACTTGGAGAAACTATGGGAAAATAAATTAAGAACATCTGTGTATCCTCCTTGTGAATAGAAACCTTTATCCTTTACTCAGTGATAAGAAGTCCATTATTTGTACTCCAGTCTAAAGTCTGTAGACATTCTCCAAGTTGTATGTGAATCTCCTGTCTCTTTGAAGAGGCTGAATGTTGGAGAAGAGCAGCAATGTGCATGGGCATATTCTGAAAAGTGCAAAGCTTGAGTTTTAGCCCTGAGCAAATACTGTATTTTGCTGGGGCGCTGCACAGTGACTTGCAGGCCTTGCTGAATTTTGTAAGGGGGATCACTTGTTAAAAGGGAGATGACAATGAAATTTCAGACTGAAAACAGTCTGAAACACTAATTTCTAAATGCTTATAGGCAAGACAAGGTTTGCATTTATTTATCAGGTTTTGAGAGTTACTTAAAACCCCTTTCTTTCATTTTTGTCACAGAACAGAACTACCTAAGAGGTGAAAAAAAACAGTAATGTATCACTGATCATTGATTCCTCCTTTTCAAAGTATAGAATTCATATTAAGTCTCTCTTGTGCTTCTTCGAAAGTTTATTCTGTTTTCCTCCCTTCCTCTCCCTATCTCCATTCATAAATGCAATGTGAACTGTTCAGTCTGCAGAAAAAAAAAAGCCAAGTTAATCTGACTTTAAATACCTGTGGTTATTAGGAACAAGAGGCAAGGAAGCTACTCCACTAGTAGTGGTGTGTTCTGTTTCACTGGGCTAGCTAAGGGCAGGACATCTGCAGAGTTCCCACAGAGTAAGGACACTGACATTTCAATATACTAGAGAGCCCATTCAGGTACCTTAATGGTGTGGGCAAATTTTCAACAACTCTCAGTGGCAGTTATGGGTTGCTGACAGAGCCACTGAAAATCCAGCAAACTTTGTGTAAGTATTCAACAGAAAATCACCTCCTTTCAAAAGTGGCCATTATATTTCAAATCCTGAAATTTCTCAAAAACATTTGGATTTATACAAGCAGAAAGTTTGAAAATCCAAATGGTGTTTCTAGATCCTACACAAGAAGTGTTCTCAGCAGGTACTATAAATGTGGATTTTACTCCAGAATTAACTTGTCCTGCTGTGATTACTTCAGATTGTACAGGGAGCTGTCAAGTCATAGATATGATGTCCTTTATCATAGAAGTACAATACTTAATTCTGTTCATTGCTATATACTAATCAGAGATATCTTGATCTCTATAGTTGTACAGCACAACCTAAGATCAACAAGAACTCAGAAAGTTCTCCAGTTTTAATGAATATGCAGTTCATTTTGTCTCAAAACTTATTTTAATTAAATAACTTGATTTCTGACTCAAATGCTTAGACCATAATTCTGTAAACATTTAAGTTTAACCTATGAACAGCTGATGACTAGACTTAAAGAGTTCAATACGAACATCCAGGTGAATACATCATACAAGAACCAGGATTTTATTCTGCTTTCTTCTTTCACTTTTTTGTGAAAAATCACAAATTCCATTTCAGGTTGACTTGCTTTATATCTACTCCTCTCCATTTATCAGCATAATTCTCAAGGCAAAAACCTCACAATCCAGGTGGCTCTAATGAATTCCAGTGAGCTCCAATCCTTCCACAGAAATATCCTATATGAAAGATTGATCTCTTCTGTGAAACCCTGTTGCTGCTGTGAGGTGCCGTCAGTACCTAGGTATTTAGCATAAAGTTTGAAAGCTTTTACATAAAGAAATGGGCAAGTGCTACATACATAGGCATGCATATATTTCCATTCCTATATTGTTAAAAAAACCCCAACCAAACAACAAAAAAGACCAGATCAATATTTTCCTATAATTTCCCATACAATTTTGCATAGACCTGCTTTGGGCTATATACCTGTATAATACATCCTTCAGTTGTACAAACCAGTTTAGGCCAACTTCTATTTCTAGATCCTCAAACCTTCCTTCTTAACAGCAGCATGGCTCACCTTTCCTCATCTTGAATATCACCATAGAATTACTGGCATATTTTCCATAGAAGAGAGATGGTTAGATTCAGCCCTGAACCATAAGATCCTCATTTGGCCCTGGATGTGTTGAGTGTGGGTCATTCAGAAGAGCTGGAGCACAGAAAATCCTGGCTGTTTAAGTAACAGGAAATTCTGCCAAAAAAGGCCAAAATCAAACTAATGATGAAACGTTCAATCAGCTTCAGCAGAAGATGGTTTACTATAAACAGTTGCATGATGAAGCATTTATCATGGCTGATATTGAAATTAAAAAACAAGATGCATGGACTAAACAGAGAAGAATAAAAAACGATCTGAATAGATTTAACATGTACGAACTACCAAACAGAACTAACAGATATGGCTGGAGAAGAAACAACTAATCAAGGTGGTAACATGCATCAGTGCCCTCATTCTTCTCTCTCCCTGCTTCAAGTAATACCAGCTGTAGAGGAAGGAGGAGGGTCAAATAAGGTTGTCTTGCTTAAGGCAACTTCACTGCTTTTCCTATATGTACAGATTTTCCTATGCTCAGACTTCCTCAGGTCTCTCCCACATGAACAGCACATGAATGTAAGACAGTATTTTACATGCCAAGGAGATGACAAATGGTATATAATTCAAGCAAGCAGAATTTCTTTGGGTTACAGATTACTTTGGTTCAGCTAGGAGAACATTGCTAAAATCAACG
Organism: Actenoides hombroni; assembly: GCA_024336885.1. Classification (NCBI taxonomy): domain Eukaryota; kingdom Metazoa; phylum Chordata; class Aves; order Coraciiformes; family Alcedinidae; genus Actenoides; species Actenoides hombroni. The sequence continues at coordinate 1,081 of WUAM01009395.1, read as the reverse complement.
CAGCTGCTGCAGACAGGACTCCTGCTATTCATTGCATGCAATTGCTCTGCAGCTGATTAATGTCATTCCTCACTGACTCAGATCAGTCATGATCTTCTGAACTCCCACATTTTCAGTTTATTATTCTAATGCTGGCTTAAAATACAAAACTTGCCATGAAGAGGCCAGGGCATGGGCAGGACTGTGGGGCAGGAACACCTTATTGGCGCCACCACTCCCTTTTTTCAGGGTGGGAGGATGGAGACCTGATGACATCTGTCATCCCACATCCCAAACGCTGCTCTGCTACCCTGTGCCAGCTCCTCGCAGCCAACACAAGGAGTTATTTATAGAAGACAGTTTAACTGTAAGAGAACCCAAGTCTCACAAACAAAGCTGTCCACCCCTCCAATCAGTTTTAGAATCAGAAAGGGCTCTTAGGGCTGCCTAGTTTGACCTCTTATCTCACACACCATACCATTTCATACAGCTGTTCCAGCTGTGGACCTGATAGCCTCTGTTTGACTGAAGGAGATGAGAAATGTAAAAGCCCATATGACTGCACCTGAACTCCTCATAACTTGCCCTAGAACATGTCAGCTTTGAAAATGTCCTGCTGATTTCAGAGGGGCTGCCCTTACCCAATGAGTCTTCTGTGTGAGCAGAAAATGATTGTGTCTTTTTTGTGTTGTGGAACAAGGTGCCATTTTCATGGATTCTGAAATGAAACCATTTTGAATTTGGATGTTTTTACATCTCTTCTTTATTTGCCACCTTTTACACTGTATTGTGAATTCCCATTAGAGAATAGAACCTTACTAACAGACTTTCAACTTTGAAGTTCTTGAGACAGTCATTAATGGAGGTATTTTGAGACAGGAGACCCTTAACACATTTAAATAATAAAGAGATTTCTGAAATTATTTAGAAAAGGAATTAAGAGTATTTGTCTCTCACCATTGAACAACTATTTGTTAGTCAGGTGACTTAAATACATTTTAACCCACATCAGTCAGGGCATTAACAATGGTTTTATTGGGATTTTCACAAAACCAGTACTTCAAACTAACAGGTGAGCATTCCTTCTAGAGACTGAGAAAAC
>WUAM01009359.1:0-23129 GCA_024336885.1 Actenoides hombroni | reverse complement strand
AGACTTTCCCACCACAGTTTCTGTAAAGCCAAAGAGAAAAATTCCAGATCAGTGCTTCTGTAAACCACAAAATCCAGCATCCCTCTTCTGGGTCCCACTGAATCTTGTCCCCATCACGGCTGGTGCATGCATTAGGACTACAAATGACTTACCTAGGAATTATGGAGAGACTGAGTCAACAGTGGAAAACCAAACTGAGATCAGACAGCACACAGTTACGCAGACAACTAACTTTATTGTTTACTTGTTTCAGTTAACAGTAGGTGGAAATGCTGCAGCATACAATAGGCCAAAGAAATAGTCTATATTTATCTTTCTCAATAGACAGCATTACAACATGTGATCCTTCTTATAACATGGCATCACAGAACACAACAAAATAACCTCAAATGTCCATAAATCAACATGGGAAAAGATACACTGAATAGAAGGAGTGAATTATTAGATATGCTGGGTACAGAGATTACAAAAGCAAGGTCATAATATCTTTTTGGGAACATCTGGGATATAGCTGGAGCTAGGGAAAGCTTCAAGATGTTCTTGGGCTGGGAGCTCTGCTTGACACACTGTGGGGTGCCAAACACACAGTTTCTGCTCACAGAGCACAAACTGTTTTGACATTTTTGTGTTTTTTCATTTCTCTGCTTTGGTTTGGTTATCTGCAAACTGGACATGACTATGCATGCCATCTTCAAACAAAGGTGACATCTTTGCCTAACTCCCTTATTTTATATCGGGTATATCAATACCAGAGCTTTTTGAGCACTAAAAAAAAAGAGGTTGCATTTTTCTCTCCAGACCAAACAGTCCTATTTTAAGAAGTGCTAATACAAACAGAGCAAAGGAGCAATGAAGCCAAGTGTTTCCACTTTCCCTCTGTCACTTACTCTAGGTGAAGATAGAGTAAGCAGAGAGCAACATGATGGATTCGAATTTTATTCGTTCAGGAATAAATCTATTACTTTAAGCAAAGCTGCTCCAAAAATTCCTGTTATTCAACATCTCTACACCAGGTGAGAAGGCCAGTATGCTACTGCAGGACTGTAGCAGCACTGACTCCAGGAAGAAAAACAGTGTTCTGTCTTGAATATAAGGTAAAAATGCCTATTTCCAAGGAACATCTGGAACACACTTTCTAATATCTGACTGACTGCACCTTGGATTTCACTAACTTGTGCTTCTTTGCTTCCCAAATCTGCATCAAAAATAACGAGTAAAGAGTATTAAAAAGGTGCTCTAAAGACTAAAAAAAGGGAATATGAAGTTTACACTGAACAAAAAGCAGCTATTGAGATCTCCTAACAAAAGTAACTGGGTTATTACTGCAGCAAACTAAATTTGATCAGGATGAACTGGATGCATGCTCCAAAAAATCCCCCCCCCCCCCCCCCCCCCCCCCGTTCAAAGCACATCGGGGCCGCTGCCCCCCCCCAGCCTCCTCCGCACCATCGCCACAAGGCAGTCGGAGTAGGCGCGGAGCAGCGCCAGGGTCTGGGGGTCCCACGGCTGTGGCGGTGCTGGGAGGGTGCTGGTGACACCGGGGGTGCTGGTGCCACCGGGGGGGGGGGTGACGCGGGGGGGGACGGGGCCACCAGGGGGGCGGGCATTCTGAGCAAAAACCACCTGCTGGGCCAGTATCCCCGTGGTACATGCAGCAATCTGGCCTCCACATGCCACGTTCATGCAGCTTTCACCCCCAAAAAGCCACTGGAAGCTGCACCTTCTGCACCCACTTGGGATTTTACACAACCTCCAGGCTCTCTGGAAAAGGCACAGGTGTTGCTTTACCAGACAGAAAGCAGCTCTCCTTTTGAAAGGATGCAGAAATTCAAAGTAAAACAAAACTGCAAGAGAACTCCATCTCCATTGACAACCACCTGTGACAGCAGTGGATCCTGGCTGTCACTTTGCACAAGTGTCTTTTAGCCTTTACTGGAATTATCCCAAAGGAAGATGACCCGTTGCTAGATATTCATGAAGTTACACAATGCTGTAAATCTCTCTCAACAGAATACCAGAAGACATCCTACAGACTCTAGGACTTCATCCTCTTGTTTTTTAACCCTTAATGAGAGCTTGCCAGAGCCTGGCTACTGAAGTAGGTGGATCTATAGCTCCATGCAGCTGCCTCTATGTCCTGTTTATGCATGCAAGAAATAAAGAGTTACATGTATTTGCAACTTCTGATAACATAGGCTATGGGAGTAAAACAAAATCTTTCCCTGAACTAGAATTAGTAGGTTGGGAACTTTTAAAAGGTTGAAATACCATCCCAAAATGTATAGTTTTCAGCTTTCTTTTGAACAGTGGAATGGCATAGCTATTTTTGATTACATGAATAAAGCTGTGACATATAGTTTGTTATTCTGGGTGCACTGATGTACAAAACTGCCATGCACACCTTGCACTTCTCCCTCCTTAGGACACGCACAAGTGCCAGATAATGCTATGAGTAGGCAGGTCCATATTTTTATGACTACATTAAGTGAGCACAAGAACTGGCATTTGTTTGAGAAGATAGGCTGCATCAGACCTGGCTGCTGTGCTGCTGTGTTTACAGTTTCGTCTTCCCTGTGTACTCCAATATCACACTCTGTTGATATCAGTTTCACCCAGTTGCTGCTCCTACACAGGCAGATGACTGCCTTTGCCTTCTGTATTTCCTAGTTAGGATTTCCTATGCTCTGCACTTCTGCCAGACACTGCCCCCAGCAGCACGAGCATAAAGAAGTGTGTCCACCTCCTCTGGCCAGTACGCATACTACTGGGATGCAATGGTCATAATTCCTGACCATTGGGCAGTAAAGAGTCAATGTCAGTCTCTAAGTGTACATAGAAATGCAGATAGGTAAATTAATAGATAGACAGGTAGATATGTATATACATACATATATATGCAAACAGCATTTCAAGTGTAATTTATAGTTTATCAGAATCATCTAGCAATAAATAGAAAAAAGACTACTTTTAATTTCCCGCACTCTGACATATGGGTTTTTATGACTGTTAAAGGGAAAATAAAAAATAAATTTCATTTCTTCTTGTTCAGGACTTGTAGATACTGATGTCAGCAGTGGTTGTGTTGCTCTCCTAGTGGATGGGATTGAGTGGATTTTTTTCCAAATCTGTGTTTGTACATTGAAACTATGTTAAGAATTTCAGTGCTGTCATTCAGATACAGAGACAAAACACATTGTGGCATTGTACATCACTGCTCAGTGGGTGACAAACAGGAACGAATCCCCATCAGGCAAGTGTCTGTTCTCACCCTCTTGCTTTCAGAATTCCGTTTTGCATTGGCCCTGGCATCTTGCTTTCTCCTGGGCAGCCAATTGGGTGTTTTTACAGGTGGTGGTAGGTGCAAACAAGTCTGGGGGTCATGCACAATGAACTGCCCTTGAGTGGGCCTTGAATTACCCAGTTCTCCTCAGCCCAAAGGGGGAAAGAAACCATTTTCTGCAAAGAGTAGGCTTTCTGAAAAGTCTGAATATTTGAGTTAGTCTAAACTTACAATGGATGCTCAAGACAATTGGTTTACTGGCAACTTATAATCAACATCAACAGCCAAATTAATGGAGCTGAAAAATTCCTGTAACAATAATTTTCCCTTGAGAAAGACATTATGTATTCAGTATTACCAAATAAATGTTAACAGATCACAGATCTGGACACTGGAAATACTCCAGAGATCATAATTTCATTTTTTCTTTATTACGCACCTCTTAACATTTTAACTGTACATTCCTACTTTGCCTCCAGAGATAATACACAGCTACTGATTAATTTTACATTCGTCTTCTGATAACTTCACTACCTCTTCCATATCACAAATTTTCACATATCCAAAATATTAAGAATGTTGAGGCCACTGCACAGGTCTTGTATCTTCCAAGAAAAAACAAATTCATTTCTCAAATAACCCCATTAACCACTCACTGTCATTATAATATTAGGGAAAAAATGTAATGTTGTAGCTAATTGATATATTCGTAAGTCAGAAAAGTTACTGAAGCTTTTACCACCCCCTCCCCACTATGCTAAGTATAATCTTTGCAGAACTATACCTCATCTGATCAACATTCATCTAAGCACAGAAGCATTGGTTCCTACAACACAGGGCCTGATGCCTAACTGACTCCAGACTCTCGTAACATGGATCGGCTTTGAAGAGAGACTGCCTGTTACTCTGTGGGAACCTTCTGGGTATACTTCTGGGATGGTCAGGTCCTCCCTTCTGGGATCATTGTGACATTCCCTCTGGGATGGTTTGGCCCCCTTCTGAGATCTGTCTAATGCACTTACTTGATAATTATATTATTATGAACGTACATATATATACATATATGTAATCCCTCAGAGGTGTTTCAACTACATTGATATGAACAGTCAATTGAACTTGGAACCGAGGAATCAGATGAATGGAAATAAAAATAAAATATATTTAGCAGTGTTATCTGGTAAAGAAAAGGTTAAGAAATGTAAGTAAGGCACTGAAAAAAAAATAGGAATATATTCAACGTCAAGGCTTTGAACACAGAGTGAATAGGGAAAAACCCAGTTACAAACAGGCAAGAATGAAAGGAAGGTGCTCGTGAGAGGAATGCGGGCTGCTGGAATAGGCAGGGCTAATGGAAAGCCTCTACGGTCACCTTATCTTCTCCAGCAAATCTGGCCCTGGAGATAAATGTTTAATAACATTGCTATTTGGTTGTACTTGTTCAAAGTGGTTGAACTAATGACCCATAATCCAATAGATGCATTTATAGTGAACAGCGCTAAGGATTCACTCCAGTGCTGCTGATTTGGCAAATCTGACAATCCTTATCCAAGTGCTCTTGTATCAAACTTTAGTTGTCTGATATAGAGAGCACAACTATAACTGTCCTTGAAAATAAGGGATGAAAACTATTTTGAAAACCATATTCCTTCTGCTGCTTGGAATAAATGTGTATAAATAATTCAATTGTGCTTGCTTCACTAGAATTTATACCTAGTACTTTGGGTCTCTACTCCTTTACTAAACAACTATTGCACTGAAGAATTGATGGTATACTGTTTTGCTTTCATTGTAGTAACAGCAATAGTTTCTCAAGTACAGCACAGTTGTATGGAAAGTTCCCTTTCCTTTGGGCTTCTGAGGAATTAAAAAGCTGCCATTTACTGTTTCTTTGAAATGCACACTTAAAATTCCAAATACCAGTTCTGTCTTCTGAAAAGAAAAGAAAATGTGATGTGAATCTTGATGGATTTTCAAAGTACTGAGTTAAATGGTCACAGGATTCTTACCAGAATGAGAAGCAAGCTAAGAATGAAGAAGAAAATTAAAGGAAACAGGAAGAGAATATGCCTGAAGGAATATTTGTCACAAAAAGAGTTTTTAAGTAATTATTTTCTATTTTCAGTTTGCATGTTTGTTACACTAAAGAAAAATCCCTGTCATACATTTTCTGTAAGCTTTAATGCACAAGGCCAGAACAATAGCTTTCTATCTCAATAGAAGGACCCCAGGGACCCACACAATGGTTCTGGACTGGAGACAGATCAGCTTGTTGCTCTCCGAGGGGATGAGCCAACCCAGCAGCGCTTGAAATTGACCAGGGCCAAACTGGGCTCTCAGAAAGCACAGCCTGTGCTGCCTTTCCCCTCTTCCACTCTCTCCTCCCGTGTCCTTGTCCCTTGTATTGTCCTGGGTTGTGATCTCCACAACACCAGCACAGGTAGAGCCGTTCTCTCCTAAAGGGAATTGCTACCCCTTGACACCCCTGCACCCTCTAACTGGCAAAGGCTGGGTGGGGGAAGCAGGCTGAAATCACCTGCACCTTTGTCAGAGCAGCTGCTTTGCTCCTCACTGCTTTGTTTGTTGTTCTGAGGAATTTAGCACATCGCTCTCAGCTCTGTAATTAGCTTGTGAGGTACCTGGGGGCACGGGGTTGTTCTAATTCAAAAGCTGCAGAAAACCTTGCCTTAATAGCAGCAGCTTTCATTCCAAATATGGTAATGGTGATGTTAAAAAAAATGTGTAAAAATTGCAAAGCATCGGGGAAAAAAATCAAAAGGCAAAACAAGAAAGCAAAATTCAAGAGGAAAAAGGGGAAAAATGATACATTCTAAGTTGCAATCTGTCAATGGAAGCTGTTGGGAAAATACATTAGGCAGGGCTTTCCCCCGTGTAAGAGAGGATTCTAAAAGTGCTTGTACTGCAATAGCCAACAGTTTGAGCTTCCACCAGAATTCTCCCTGTCTCTGCATTCCAAATCTGAAAGCTGCCCTGTAGTTCAACAACAACACTGTAATTGATACAGGATTGAGCCACCTGAAATCACAAGAAGGATGGTTCTTCTGGCCCCCAGCAGAACTCCTGCGGAGCAAGCTGCTCACGTGCCATGTCCCCATCCTCTGGCATCCACACAGAGCAACTGTCATGGGGGGGTTCTGTTGTTGGGTTTTTTTAAGTTAAGAGAAGTAGTAACACAAAATGAGCCTTTTTTCTATTTAGACAGCTCCACACCAGGCAGATTCTGCTAGCAGCAGAAAGATGTGCTTTTCTTTCAATAAGTTATTTTCTGGCCCTGATCAAAAGAAAAAGAAAACTGAAAAAGCAAATTTGCAGAGCTGGAAAAATTATTGATAAGATGAATTACTAACACAAATCGGTTTGAATGTTGCTGCTTGTTGCTGTTCATGGGGGTTGTGCTGTGATTGGCTTCTTTGTATGGATGCAGCTAGGAAAGAAGTCAATGAACTGAGGAAAACTAGAGCTTCTTTTCTGTTCCAGTTGAGCTTCTCTACCTGATCAGTATTATCAGCCAGCTAGTAAGGAGACAGAGTGCTGCAACCAAGAGAAATAAGGTTACACTGCAAGCCAGAACACAGAATCATTGCCATGGGTATTGTTTTATACTACCTGTCTTCAGCCCCAGCAATAGCTGGGCTGATGCAAGTCCAGGGATCTCAGTTTGTCTGGTATCACAATTTGTGATACGGACAGGTTCCAGAAGGTTCTATCTTAATTGTTCTCACAAAGTAGATGTCAAGATGGCTATAACCAAAAGAGTCCCAGTAGACCCACTCCTCCAAGGGGTACTCTCTCAGTTTGCTCAGAGTCCTGCTTGAAAGAGTCCAGAGCACAGCCACAGAGATGATTAAGAGAGTGGAACATCTCCCTGCTAAGGAAAGGCTGAGGTAGCTGGGTCTCTTTAGCTTGGAGAAAAGGAGACTGAGGGGTGAACTCATTTATGTTTATAAATATGTAAAGTGTGAGTGTCAAGAAGATACAGCCAGAGTCTGCTCAGTGACATCCAGTTATAGCACAAGGGGCAATGGGTGCACCTAAATAGCTAGGAAGTCAAAACTATTTTAGCATACGTTTCCCTGCTCTTCTTGGAGGCGAGGAAAAGAAAAGACACATTTAAACTCTACAATAATCCTTTCAAAAGACATTTTGCCAGGGCATTCCCTTCAATGTAACACAAAAGAATTCATACAAGTAGACTATCCTTGCAAAGAGAATTGAAACATTCCCATTTTCTCTCTGGTGCTAAAACCTTTTAGCAGAACAGCTTCTCTCTCCCTTTTCTTGTGGGAATGATTTTTTGCCTGCTTTGACATATCTTATACTTTTTATATTCTAAAATTGCTTGTGTAATCTGCCATCTTCAATAGATATTTGCTTAGCAGGACATGCAAACTGGTTGCAGTGAAATCTAAACCCATTTCCCTGCAGACAGATGCAAGTTAAATACCATGCCAGAGACACAGAGAGTACAAATTCTCACCAAGTTCTCCAATTCCAGTGTTGAACTGGAAATGAGGGCAAGTGTCAGGTGTTAAGTCACACAGCTTTATTATCTCTTGCATCAACTAATCCAACGTGAAAATATGTCACCATTCAGCTAGGAGTTTAAAAAAAAAAAACAAACAGAAACCCACCATTCATCAATACCAAATTAATCAAAATGTATATATATATATATATAAAATCCAATTGTATTATCAGGGAGAAAGGATTTTTAAAGATCACTCCACATCTGCTGCACACCTGTGCTTGCTCCATGCTTCCTGACCTTCCCCAAGCAGCAGCTTTTACAGGGAGCAACTGCTGGGTATAAGGAAGCAACAGAGCACTCCACAGAGAGCAAAGAAGAGAGGGAGCAGAGGCCATTTCTGCCATGGCAGTGTAACAATTCTCAAATCAGCATTTCACAGCAAAGTGGATTATATTGGAATAGATTCAGGTTTCTTTAACCTAACTGAAAATAAGAAGAAATATTACTAAAATAAATGAAAAAATCGAAGTCTAAAAAAACTCCCCAGACAAACCAGCTGTTGCAGGAGCCCCACACATCCCCAGCTGACTAAAATAGCAACCTGCCTGCAAGCTCTTAGCTTCTGCTCCCAGTGACTTTTATGATGACAACTTTTCTACAAGGGATTTGCAGCTCTCTGAAAAGCACTGAAATTGCAGATGACACCACTGGGAATATTTATTCTGGATAGAAGAGGGATTTTACTAGTCATAGCAAAGAGCAAAATGTGGAAGAAAGATAAACTTGATGTAGACTGTAGAAAGTATTTAGCAATACATTTTCTAGTGGAGAAAAGAATGTCTGAGGAGAAATGTACTACATTGATGTTGATAAACAGCAGCATCACTTTTGTGAAGTGAGTGGAAATTCCACAGGAGATAAAAGTCATTGGTCATAAAGGAATATAGATGTAGTCTTAACAGGCTGTGGCCTTAGGTTGTTCTGTTAGCTTTATTTATCTTTCATTGTTTCTGAAACTCATTTTCCCTTGGAAAGATTTTTAAGAGTATTTATTCAACTGTCATAAGCTTATGACTAGTGTTATCCTACTATTTTTCTGAAAGCTTTCATAGTCCATTATTTATCCTGAAGAAGCTCATTGTATTGAGTTCTTTTCTCCAAAATCAAAGTTTATCCTTCAACTATGAATGTCTGAATACCAATCTTTGGTATTCATTTAGGAAACACTTTGCTTGCCACTGTATCTCAGCCAACTGGGACTATTTCTAAGAACAATTTTTTACTATAAGGGAACAATGACAATATCAAATTAGCTAGAACAAGAGGATCTCATATAACAGAACATCTTTAGACAAAGTTCTTCCAAATAATCTGCCTTGACTTAAAAAAACCCCATGACCAAGCAGTAGAAACTTAGTTCACATCACAAAGAAAACAAATGTGATTATACCCCACCAGCCCCATCAATACTGAAACCAGAGGTAGAGAGAGGATGCATAGGGAACCTGTGCTGTCTCCAAACAGTGTGAGTTTAGCCAAAACCACCTAAGAGAGTGAAAAGAAGGGAAGAGAAAAACATTCTAACCAGGAAAAAACCCAACACACTGACACAGACACACGTTGATAATGCAACGTAGACATTCAGCTATCCTAGATAACAAAATTATTCAACTTTATTGTATATTCAGATACTGGTAAAAAAGATTGTTCTTGATGAATTGCAGAGTCCTTTGGATGTCTGCCATTAAATCTCTTCAATTTTTGGAAAAGGTAGTTCAGGATCCTATTTAACTACAAGGTAGAATTGAAGTGAATTAATATCATGGTTACATGTTCTATTATCTGTATGCATTAAAGCAAAGATCTACTGGGTATTGATTGAAGGTTTGTCCACAGCCACCCAGCAGTGAGACATGTTCCATGATGAAGTTAAAGACTATTAGATTATTAATTATTAGATTATTTTTTTTCTTGTCCCAAAAAGCTCAGTGCAAATGTTGGATGGAGTAAGTTGTAACTGGTTACATTTTACTTTGACTTAAAGCAGTTCTATAAATCTTTGAGTGAAAATGAAACCAATAACCTCCCCTCCCTCTCTGTCCTTAAGTAATAATGCAAGAAATGTCTTGGGTTTTTTTGTGTGTTTTTTTGTTTTTTTTTTAATTTTTTGGGGGTTGAGGAGGGTAGGATTTCAGCAATGGCTGCTTCTCGCATGCTGTTCTTCATGTACACAAACTGCATCTTTCCAGTGTGGTTGTGAATGCTGTCCCCTTGTGGATGATGCCTACAGTCTTAACTGCTGCCTGCAAAGTCCTGCAATATCCAGTCCCTTGATATCATGTACCATCTCCTAGGTATCACATACTGATCCCTCAGTCCCAGTCATACTGACCAGCATAAGAAATAGTAATTTATTTCTTACAACAGGCCCTCTTACAGAGGGAAGATAATTCATATGATAAACTTGTCCTATGAAAAACGTAACTCTATCTCTCAATCACTGTTGAAAAGGAGTTAAAAACAAACAAAACAAAACAAAAAAGAATTTACAAAGTAATGGTGAGGTCTATTCTGAGAGAGCTCTAAGGAGAGAAAACTGGAAAATCTAGTTGTTTATCACAGCTTTCTTTACTATCTTTTTCTCTAGAGATTTACAGATCAAAGTTTCACAGCTTGCATTTAATGAACTAATTTGGATTGTGACTTGTATTGAAATGCCAAATAGAACATCTTCTCTTTTCCATTTGTACTTTAGTCTTTCTGTATTGCACTGCACAAAATACCACTTGCAATTTGGAAGTAATTCTACCACTTTTGTCATCGAAGTGTCAACAGAAGTGAGACCACCTGCTTTGCTGTTTTACTCTTCAATACCAAAGAAACATTAAATTCAAACTAACAATAACCTTGTAAATTACTGCACCTCACAATCTGGAGCCTTTGTGTGTTGGTGGCAAAGAGGGTTGGCAATGTGGGGGTTTTTAAGTAGGGAATTTCCCAGATACACTCTCCCTTGGTCCAAAAGCACAGATGAAACAGCAGGTAGGCTGGTCTTATGCCATGGTGTATTTACAGAGCTATGATTTGGGGTCACTGTGATGAAATATGATAAAATAATGTTATTGCTGAACATCTGTTTTGGACATTTGATTTTCATACATTTCTGGTAGTGTTCTCCCTTTCTCCAGTTAAAAAGGCACATATTTTTAGGAAGACACTTTTTTCAGTATTTTCTTGCCTTTCTGGGAGGCTCTGGTCCAGCCTCCATCCTTCACTTGATCTATACATTTCTTTCTATTAGCATAGTTTTCTTTCTTTTACAGTACTATTAATTTCCCACAGACAGCAGCGTTCATTTTATACCTATGTGTATATAAAAAAAAATGGCAAAACTAAAAATGTTAAATGTTTGATGAATGCCCCGAGGCCCCCTATTAATATCCACAGCGTGGCACGAGCACTGCTGAGGACAAAGAGGGACCCCTCCCTGAGAAATATTTGGGATTTGCACAGCCGTAACACTGGCCAGCAGTAGACACCAAGAAGGGTATGTTTGCCCTCAGTTAAGGACACAGCACTGAGAAGGATGATGAGGAACCTGGTAGAAACGTAGTGGACACCTTCTGGGTGGCTCACCCATTTCTGAGCTAGGCCATCACTCTGAATTTCAGAAATTCTCAGGTAAATACATCTATGTGTGTGTGCTTCTTTCTGCACTGTACAGTTCAGCCAGACAATAGTGTTCTACTTTTTCAATATTACAATCAAAGCTATTAAGATATGAGGGAGGCAGAAACTGCCCATCACCTAGTTACTTTCCATTTGGCTACCTGCTGGTGTTTAAGGAGTTACAGTCCCCCAGGGGCCACAGGGAGAGCAGGTGACCAGCTGCTCACACTGGAGTTGTCAGTGGGGCAATTTTCTATAGCAAACAGAAAGCAAGGGTTACACAAATATGTTGATACTTCTCAGATTCAGAAACCTCCCAGAAATTAGCTACTTTTAGATTTGGTTTCTTGATCAAGTGGTGGGGGTGATAACTGTTACCTGGCAGATTTTTTGCATTCTTGCCTTCTTTTCACATTTTAACTAATTGAAAAATTGTGATGAAATAGCATTATGAAAAAGAAACACTTAAGACAAACAGATAGACATCAAAAATTAATAATTCAAATTGATTTGTTTTCCCTCAATATTTTTTCTTGAAGGAAAAAGCAACACAGCTGAAGAATGGGTGGGAGTGCTGAGCTAGATAAAGATGAAAGGTATGCAGGGGTGTGTTAACTCTAGGAGAGGGTTATTCAGTATTGCCACTGACCATCATTATCCCATCCTGTCAGCAGAAAATAGGATGCATTTCATTTGGCAATTAAAAAGAATGGTTAAACACAGTATTGTAACAGTGAGTTTTTTTCCTAGCTAGACTTTTGATAATGAAGAGGTTTACTTTATTCCACTCTGCTTTCTAAAGAGGTTCTACAGTTCCTTCTTCTATAGGCAGAAGTCAGGTTTTTCTGATGTTAGTGAGAGACAGGTGTCCACGTGTCATCCCTTTGGATGCTGCAGATCTCTGCCTCCTTCTCTGCCTCCTAGCAGGCCTTTAACAATAGTATAGATTTCTTTCCAACATATACATAACCAGACTTTGATTGTATCTGTTAGGTAGGAAAGTTTAAGAAATTATTTGCTTCTGTCCACCACCTTCTGGAATTACTTTTCAGGAAGAAAAGAAATATTAGTGTAATTCTTACCATTTTATCGTGACTCCTGAAGTATTCCCATAGGTCTTGGAGTCTAGTGATGACGTCATTTCATTTTGTATGTAAAAAATGGCCTTTGGAAAAGTTTTGGAGAACTGAATTGAATCGAGACTGATGATCTTTAAGCCAAGCTATAAAACCCAGCAGAGAGTTATATCCCAGTAATAGACCCTATTAGAGGGTCCTGAGCAGTCCATAGAAAGGATCTCTTCTCTATTAAATCCTCTAGGGCTTGAGTTCTCATTTACACAAAGGACCCTTTTAGCTGTGTAAAATGGCCATAAAGTAGGTGTAAAAAACCGGAATAGTTAGAATTATATACACAGCCAGTATCAAATCCAACCCCAGTGATGGCAATTACAGCAACATCACCACTGGGAAATCCTAGACTGGACCCAGTGTCCCATGGGAACTGTGTTCAGCAGCAGGATTCTGGTACCAGATTCAGGAGACACAGATCAGGATCAAATGCAGAATGTCCTCAGGTGCCATCTAAGGAAGAAACCAAAAGAGAACCTGAGCAGAGCAACACTACTTTCTGTAACACCAGTCTCAAATATTCAGAGGGTATCTGGGCATCAAACACCCGGTAGTCCCAACGGGTTCTGTATCTAGCTGTATTTTAATGATTTAGATGACCTTTTCTCCCTCCCCTAGAATTTACCAACACCAGTTCACATTAGCTGTCATTAACATTTCAATGAACCATTGTTTCTCTGTTGGTTTTTCAACACAGGAGATCATTCCCTGGAGTAGAATTAAATCTTCATCTGACTTTTTTTATATTAAGTTGCAAAATCCTGCTGAAGAAAAAAAAATCATTACAGGTTGGCTTGATGTGCTGACAATTGACTCCTGCTGCTTCTAGTATTTACTACATTTGAAACTTTTTCCTGCTCTCATAGAATAAGAATTTTTAACACATTTCATACTTGCAGTCCCTGATAGAACTGTTATCCTTAAATTTGCACAGCATACAGAAAATAATACTGAGTCACCGATCCATAAATATTTATCCATCAATAACCTGTATTTGATATGTCAGAAAAAGGTGAAATTATAGTCACATGCCACCAATGAACTTGTATGTCTTCCAGGACCACCCAGGCCAGACACTAACATAATATCAAAAAGTTATTTGACAATTTTTAACGAAGCTGTTTTGTGAAAAAGTTTTTTCAGGAAGTAGGTTATAAATACATTGTGGGATTTCAAAAGGTAGCATAAACACATATATTTAGATGTGTTAATTACAAAAGCTCATGTGTTGAACTCTATCAGCATAACATAACCTATCCAGGTTCTAAGTATTGTAGTTCTGGACTGTCCCCTTCCTTAATATTGGTTCATCAGTAATCATATCAACAGTTCTCAACAATTTAATTATTTTGCTACAAGCAAAATTTAATGTTATTTTATATAATACTGTCTCATTATTATTAAAATGAAATTTGTATCTGGAGCTTATTTAACTTAGTTTTAGGGGTAGCAAAGAGAACAATGAAGAAGTATTTCACACATATAAAAGGCATGATATGATCGTATCAGTGATAGTAAATTTAGATTAGACATACAGCTGCAGCTATATTAAGAAAGACCATGGTCTAAGAGCATGTTAATAAATATAAAATGGATCCAAAAGGGAGTGGAGATCATGTTTCTCCCAGTCAAGAGGCAAAGTAAGCAAAAGTTTCTATCAAAAAAGTTTCTTTGCTGCAGCTGAGCAATGTGTTTTTAAATGCAGTTTCTTTGCAGAGGCACTGTGAGACCTGGTGGCAAAGCAGAGAAGAAAGTTTAGGAGGAAACTGCTGCAGGAGAGTTGCCTTTTACTTGTAGCCACTGCACTCTCCTAGGGAAAGGTTGTTACACAATTTAAGGCATTAATTTATTTTTCTTAAACACCAGGGAAATAAATGTTTAATTGCTCTTATTCTTCCCCATCACCTCGGGAAGGCCTCTGCTTTATCATCCAAAGTCCAAGGCAGGCTAACACTGCAAAGTTTTCAATTTTCAGACCCAGCAATCCTATTGCTGCCCACACAAAGCAGCAAAGCCCAAACATGTCTAATGAAACAGGTTTGGCTTCCCAGATGAAGCCTCTCCTCGGGATCCCAAAGGCCATTTGTGCTCATACTGTCTCATCTGTTACTTCAGCAGAGTTAAAGTTATGAAGGTCAGGTTTTTGTTTCTCAGGTTCTTGACAGTATGTGAATAACTGTTAGAGAAGGTAGTTAATACCATAGATGGGATTCACTTTGCAATTTTAAAAGTTTTATTGATGATTTTATTATGTCATTCCAGTAATTGAAGTCATCCACTGGCTCATTTAGAATTCATGGACCAAATTCAGTCCCCATGAAGTCAGAGGAGAATAACTAAATGTATAGATGGTGAAGTTAATAAAAAACTTTAAAGAGGAAAGCATTTTAGATTCACCTGAAGTAAGATGCTATGTTTAAGAAAATAACCTTTTAAGTCATGACTTACTGATAATCAGAGTTGTTTTTACAGAAAATGGACCCAATAATCCTCTGAGCACTTAGGTGACATGGATCTCTATCCCATAATATAAAGACAACACATGAGTGCTGATAGGTTACATCAGATGTTGCATTAAGGTAATTAATTCAGTGCATAGCTCAGAACAGAGCACTGAGTCAAAGTGAGTCAGAGATGCTGGAATCCTCTCACTCTTAGAAGATTAATCACAAAAATTAGTTCTTATAAAGCCTCTGTTCAGATTTCTGCACATGTACAAGCTGGTTATCTAGGAGAGCTTTTGATTTGTGTAACAGTGGTTCCCAAAGTGGTTTGGAAAAGGGGTGAGGGAGCTGCAACAAAGGGGAATAGCATCAGCTTTTGTTGTTTGTTCTCTCTGTTCTTTACAGGCTGCTTCTTTTAGTTTTGTCTGATTGCACAAGTCGGTCTTCCTTTTCATAGGCATGATGGGATGGCTATGAACCTCTCCACTGACCAGCGGTGTTCTGGCTGCTGTGCACTGACATGAAGAAAGGCTAAATTGCAATCATTGATAGAAACAGCCTGCGCATTGTTTTCCTGCTAACATCCAATATTTGTGATTATTATGGTACAACTATCCCAAAAACTAGTACATGTATAGGATCAATAAATTATTTCTAATCAGTCAGTAGCCCTTGCAATGAATTTCTTGTTCCTATGCAACATGGTGATCCAGGGTTTGAAATGTTGGGTAGGTTGGGTTATGCTAAGGAGGTAGCAAGTAATTCTGAATTACTTGCTTTGCTTAGCTTTAAAGTGAAAGCAGAGCTACCTCAGATGCTTTTAAATGTAAAAGTGAAATATATCTAAGCTTAAGAAATGTCATACACTGAGCAGGCAAACACAGAAAGGATCATGTAACTTTCTCTGTCCTTTCTCAGACTGATGGCTTAATGTTTATTCACAGTGCTTTATAGATCATACATTATTCATCAGCTTATAAGTTCTCATCTTTGTTACAGTTTTTTCTGTACAATTACAGCAAATTCTGTATAGATGCTCTGGTTTACAAGTTACCTGTTCTGGTAAAAGTGATATGCTGTTAAGATATATATCTTATGGATTTTTTTCTTTAAGTGAACTATTCAAAAATTTTTATTCTGGTTTTCTACAAATACTAAGGTATTTTGTTTTCATAAATTATGAAAGGAAAATGTCACAAGCTATCACTATTTCTGTGCTTTGCCTTTGCTGACAGCTGTATGATGCTCATAATCTTACCTTTTAAGTAGAACGGAAATGGGATACAGCTTTTACTAGACAGAAAGGAATAGCATCCTTGAAGCATTATATTAAAAACATCTATTAACATTTTCAAAGAAATAACATCTTCATTTCTAGTTAAATACACAGGAAGGATCAAGCCAGGTTGGAGTGATGGCCTGAAACCAACTGCATGAGGTTCAACAAGACCAAGTGCAGGGTCCTGCATTTGAGTCATGCTTTTTCTGCTGTATTGCTGTTGCTACTCCAAAGAGTATTGGCATGTGCTATTGCAGGACTTTTCAGTGAATATACAGAGTTAGCACCTTATTTTATCCTCTCAAAGGCAATGGCACCTTTCCTGTTACTAAGATAAAAGATGTTAATACCTGCTGAATAAGCTGCCTGACATCTTAGTGCTCCAACATCTGCTTTGTTCATTGCCAAGTTTATCTAAGTTTCTGCAAACCCACCAGTATATTAGGTTTTATTGGGACTGCATGGGATTTGCAGGGCCAATGTCAGCAATCTCCTCCAAAAGATTTGTAGTTTTGTTGTTAGAAAACTCATTACTGTTAAATTGCTAGTTAAAAACAGAAAAATAATCTGGGTTGCCCCAGTTATATATTAGAGATCTAGTACTACCTCTACTGAGAAATTTGTCTTTATTCTTGCAAGTAAAGGAATAAAAAATGCACTTCTGTGCTCTTCCCAGGCGGCATCAAGCTGTTCTGAAGGAAAATAGAATTTCTTTTCCCCCACTGCTCTGAAAAGCTGGGAAGTAGCTTTCTTTCTCAGAAATTTCTTGTTGAGGATTGTAAATTCAAATTCCTGCCATACATTATGGCTTGCTTTGGCAGCAGAGCAGCGTCACAGAGCCCAGTGACATTCTTCATCCCGGGGAGCGCACCAAACACATGTACAGAGACTTAAAAAAGCAAAGTATCACCTGGTGTGTCAAGTCAGCTCAGACAAAATCCCTGGTGAAGCTCTAGCTTATGGTGGGGGAGACTTCCACCTGTAATTTGTAAATAAGCCTTTTTCTTTCAGCAAGAGCACGGATCTTTCCATGTTTTCTAAAACAGACCTGGTAAGTTGGGTAGGGGTATTGCTTTCAGTGACAAGTATGACACTATAACTACAGGTTATTATATAATCTGTTTTCAATGGTATCTGGAAAATTGTCTTTATAAGAGAATCTCAGAAAAATCTAGTGCTTAAAAGAGAACATTGTCTCTTGAAGTAGAATTGTTCTTAAAAGTGGCTTGGGAGAGAAAGTGGAGGAGAAGTCTGCTTGAAAATTAATAACTTTTCTTGTGTCAGTTTAAAAAAAAAAAAAAAAAAGAAGAAAATTATAAAGACAATAGAATAAGGAGATATCCAAATTGTATTGTGAGATTTTTATTTTCTGGTTTCTGATTTTATTAGGGTTTTTTTTAAGAGAATAAACTTGTTTGTAAAATGGCAATAGATTTAAGTATTTTTGATAAACAGGTGTGTTTTTTTTCTCTACAATGCAGAAAGATTTATGGTTTTTATCAATTCTTCTCCAGTGATTCTTGCTGTAAGAATATAGATAACAGCATCAAAGTTGCCTGGAAAACTAATAAGAAAGAAAGCAAATCTCAAATATCCTCCCATGACTTGACACTGTCCCCTTCAAAAAAGAGGTATTTGAAAAAAACAGTCAAACTCAGGAAAGCTCCAGAGCCCAGTAAAGCCTTGATGTTGCTTGGCTGTGAGCATACCCATTTAGTGGGGACAATGGTGACACTTCAATTGAACAAAATGTTTGGTTTAGAGCAGCCTTGGGTTTCAAGTAAAACTGCAGCTTGCACTTTCATGGTAAATAGTCCACTGGGCCACAGTGCACACTAAAGTCAACCCCATTTTTATTATCAGTTCCATTTCCACAATAAAAGTGATCCAAACCTCTACAAAATGGTCAACAGACTACCAAGCCAATTACTGCCAAAACAGCTTGAGATTTGCCACGTGGACTTAGGATCCAGCTCCCATTTTGGCTTGTGGATGCATCAGGCATTGCTCTGCTGTGTACTAAAGAGACCTGCCTGGGATTGCTCTGGGTTAACCAGTGTCATGTGTTAGCAGCTCTTGTGAAGAAAAGAAACCCCTTACGAATCTTGATAGGTCAATATTTTAGATTCACAGAATTGTTTTGGTTGGAAAAGACTTTAAAGTTCATCAAGTCCAACCATCCCCCAGGGCACCACTGACCCCTGTCCCTCAGCTCCACAGCTTGAAAACCCCTTCCCGGATCACAGGGACTCTACCCCTGCCCCGGCCCCTACGTTTCGCGCACGCGCCGTTCCGCGCCGAGGCGCCGCCCGCGCGCCCGCCCCTCTGTGACGCAGGTTCGCGTGCGTCGGCTCCCGCATGTCCCCCCGCTCTCGCGCATGCGCGCCGCTCCTTCCGGGAGGGTCCCCGCGCGGCGACCAATGAGGGGAGGCGGCGGGGGCGCGCGCGGCCGGTGGCGGCGCGCAGGCGCGGCCGTGACGTCGTGCCCAGGATGAAACTTATCTGTTAAAAATGCCTGCACCAGGCGTGATCACCTAGCTCCTGCTCGAGCTGTTATGTCACAAAGGCCTGCACCCGCCGTCATCTCCTAACTACTTGTGGGGTTGTGATGTCACAAAGGCCTGCACCAGTCGTGATGAACTACCGATTCTTGGTGTGCAACTCCTATTCGTGGATTGGAAAAAGGCCTGCTCCAACTATCACATAATGAATAATATAAAGAGTTATGTTTTAGTTTTCTGCTTATATGTTAAGAATAACTAAGGCTATTTGTCATTTCCAGGTCTGAGACTTAACAAAGGCACCTCTGCATCCCGACCTCCTACTCCTGCCAACTTACATTTGCCAGACATGATACAGCTGAAAGATATTGTTTGCTATTTGTCACTGCTAGAAAGAGGAAGACCTGAAGACAAGCTAGAATGTATGTTGGTTTTTTTCAAAGTTCAAGAAACCTTCCTGAGGGTGGGAGTCAAAAAAGTGAAGAGATCCAGTTGCAATATTTATTCTTGACGGCAGGACCCTATGTGCCTACCAGAAAAAAAGATGTCACAGGTTTCAGGTTCTACTTTGCCTCAATTAGATTTTATATTTTTTTTATGTTTTATTTATTTATACCTGACAAACCCCAAATAACAAAAAAGCATGTTTTGTAGCAAATTGTGCAATGTAACCCTCAATGGGACCTGGCTCCCAGGCCAGAATAGCCAACTGGCATCACAGAAGTGATTTGTTTCTGCAAAGCAAAACTGCTCCTGCAGGCTTGCATTGCCTGCAGCAAGAACAAAACACTGACTGTGTACCCAGTCTCACCTTGTGTCCTGCACCCACCTCTGCCCTTTTCCCACCCAGATCCTGTGTCATGGGTCTCCCAAACAGTTATGAATTATGCTTCGAGGTGAGAATTAACCAAAATTGGTTTATGGTTTCAAAGGTTAATAGGAGGCACAGCCAGACATGCACACTTACAAACTGAATGAACACTGAAGCCTTATTTAGTTAGGAAAAAATCTAAAATATATTTGTCAAACAATGCTATTATTTAGTCTATAGAGGAACAAACAACACAATGTGCATTTGATTTCTGAGAATATCTATTCCTTACTGTATTAGAAAGTCGATGCTTATCTCCTTTGAGGGCTCAAACTAGTCCTTGAATCTTGCTCCTTGCTGGGTAATTTTTGTTCTTTCTTCTGGGAGCAAAGTTCATTGCTATTTTTATCTGTATTGTGTAGCATTTAGTGGAGTGTTGGGTGCTGTAAGAAGTGATCAATAATCATTGTTGACTGACCTCTGAAAAAGGCTCCTTTTTGCTCACGGAACAACAAATGTTGTTAGCACGTTGCTAAGAGCAGCTGTAAGTCAAGAAATAGACTGCTTAGTAGCTGTCTCTCTTTTAGAATGAGATTTTGAATAAGCAGATCACTTACAGCCCAATTCTTCAATGCACACATACACTTAGACAATTAGTCAGTCTCCCAGCAGTTGGATTACCATCTGACTCCCACTGTTTTCAAAATGCAGTTTTGATTAACTTACAGAAACTTTGCTTTACTCTTTTCTCATAAGCCTTCTTAGCTGTTTTAGAAAAATGGAAATTCACGGCAGAACCAGAAGATGGCTTTGATCTGTTTGATCCACAGCAGGGTGAGATCCTTGGAGAGTGCCAGGGACACATACCACACCTGGGGGAGCAGGGATCAGCACTGCTGAGCCTGACCACTTCTCAGGAAGCTTTGTAACAAAACCACCCCCTCAGGACCCTGCTGAATGCAGCTGCAGGACCAGTAGCCACTGGTCTCTCCCCAGAATCCACTGGTGAAAAAAGATGTGGGATTTTTGCCCTACTGCTAAACTTAGGGAGAGAAAATGAGAGAAGAGATTGGTTTTGCTTTCTGGAACACAGAACTGGGCAGAAACATACTTTTGTTTTAAAATGGTTTTCTCTTTTTTCCTTCATCTTAAAACAATTTGATACATTTTTTTCCCTCCTTACTTTGCATAAAATATTTTTCAAAGTAATTTTAAAAATGAGAATAGCCACTTCCTTCAAAGGACACCACCCCCCCCCCCCCAGCCCTTCCCAAAGGTCGGTGCCTCCAAGGAGATGGGTCCCCAGTCCCCCCAACCACCCTCAGTCACTTCCACTCAAGGGCAGTGGCCAGGCCAAAATGTTTATGCCATGATTGCACCGTCCCTGAAAGAGTCATGGCTTATTATAGAAAATGTTACTGCAGTGGTGAAAAGAAGCTGCATCCAGGAGCAGGCAATATTCTGCCTGACTTTGTTATTAGATATATAAGAAATGTATGATAGAGATGATTCTTTGATTTTGACATACTCAGTTACTTATATAGTCATTTTGATTAATACTGTACATTAATTATTTTTAAAAGACAGCCATCAAATTGGATCATTGCTATGAGGATCAATGATTTCAAAGTATTTCAAAGGGCTAAAGATCAAAAAAATTATTTCCTCCTGTTTTGTTTTTTCCTCCATTCACATTAAATATTTTGGTGAGCTTGGAAGCCTCAGAGGTGCATATGCCAAATCTTATTCAGGCAGGGAACTGATTCTATCCAAGTGACTTTCATAAGCTCTATGTGCCTGATGACAATGACCCCTTATAACAACTTTGAAATTGCTGAATATCTGACGCTTATAGATACTCTGGGTATTTAATCCAGCATGACTGAAAAATCCCTGTGGAAAATCAAGCCATAGTTCAAAGTACAGAACACAATTCTTAAACTTGCAATTCTCAGTACCAGGAAGTCAGGGCAGAGGCTCCATGGAATAACAGTTCCAACATGTGCACAGACATGGGACCTCAACACCAGCACGCTGGCTTTGTCTTACAGCTGGTTTCAGTCCCAAAGGAAGCAAGACTGGAAGGAGTGTGTTCAAATCTGGTTACAAAAGATCTCACAAACATGCCTGGCGTGATTCAGGGTTAAAAGGGTATCTCATCTATTGTTTCCTTAATATTTCTCCTTTGTCATTTTACTTGTTTTCCCTATTATCAGGTGCTTTGTTGGTATTTAAAAGGAGGTGATTAGAACTTTAGGGGTAATTTATTAATCTGTACATTTTGAGCCATACTTGCACTTTAAATACTATTCTGAATAGGAAAGGTTACACACAGTTGCATTCTGAAAACAGAATCTTTCCCAAGTCAAGGCCTTAGTTTCCAGCACATTAATTTCTCTGGACTTCACATTAAATGGAGGTGTCATTGTCCATACTGATTAGTAATCTGGCCTAACTAAACCGTTATAAAATTCTGCCTTTCAAATTTGGAGTAAATGGCCAAAAAAATACTTGTTGTGCTATAACTCCAGTGTTTCCAAGACAAGGTAATGGTTACATTAGAAAAAATTCAAGAATAGTTTTTCTCATGTATAATCAGCCTCAACTTTTAAAATCATGACCTTTCTACTTAGAAAAAAATGTACCTATTTAAAAAAAATAATTCTATAAATCCAACAGAAACTTAAGGATGTTAGCTCCCCATTATATGCATGCTAGGTAGGACCTCTGGGTGACAACATCTAGAATCATAAGATGAAATGTGTTGGCCATGAGTTAACAGAACTTAATAGAATCACAAAATCACAGAACTTAATAGAAGAAATCTTCCTTCCATGGGTAAACTTCACCAACCTTCAGAATCATCCATTCTTCAGGATAAAACAAGGGTGGCCTCAAGCTGCAAGTTTCCTTTCCTAACCTTACTGCTACCATTAGCCATTTGCCAGCTTAAGTCCTGTTCATTGCTTCCTCCTTGGGCAACCTCTCAATAACATCAGTGACAGCTGTAAATGAATGTAAATTCACCACAAGGTGACCCTAAGTCAGTCCCTTGTGGAATAATAAGAAAGTCCTGTTTGGATTCTTCCAAGTCTAATGCTCCAAGAAAGAGCTCACGCTCCAGCTTTCTGCACTGCTAAAGTCCTTTTGAGACATCCCTCACAGAAAAGCAAGACTAGCATTGGCCAAAACTGTTAGCAAATAGTATGTAATAAAAGAAATGTAGCATAGTGTCAGTCTGGATGGAAGGAGATAGAAATTGCCTTCATTCCATCTTTGGAAAATAGCTTCAGTTGAAGACCCCCAAGTGTGGTACACAAGATCCAGCAGTGGCCTTGGTCTGCATTCCAACCCTTGGTAGTAACTCTAAACATGGGGTCTCATCACTGCTAGAAGCAGACACTGCAAAACATGCTGCTAACTTCAGACATTGCAGTTAGAAGAACTGAGATGAAATGTAAAATCACTGAACAGAATTTGTTCAGTTCTCACTCAAACCAGGACAGCATCTTCATTAAGCACAAAAAGC
>WUAM01009320.1:0-15180 GCA_024336885.1 Actenoides hombroni | reverse complement strand
GCAACAGAAACCACCTCCGCTCTATCACCTACGTCTCCTTCCCTTCCCACCCCTTCCCCCCCCCTCCCCTCCCCTCCCCTCCCCTCTCCTGTAAAAACAAACAAACAAATTTTGATGGTTAATATTACACTGACAGCTGTTTCCCAGTTTGGTACGCTAAGTCTAGAAGACTGCATTTCATTACTTGATTGTGCTGTTAGTGGTGTAGTAATGTGTAGAAACTCACTGGACCAGCTCCCCGGCATGGGACATTTCAACTAGCAATAGCTTGCAATACACGAATGAACAACAGTGTTGAATTTAAAATATTTTTCTATAGAATATTTGCTGTATATTCTATTGCAACCACATTGTGGTGGAAACGACATTTGCCATTTTTTACTTCATCTGGATGGGGTCATTTTTCTTCTGAAGATTTTTTATTTATATATACTCATTTACACTTTTTCAAGTTGCTCATGATAATATTTTGGACAAAATGTCTTTAAATTTTGTTTACCCTTATTTTTTCTTCCACTGAAGTTCAAAAGACTTTACATCTGTGCATTAGAAACTTCATGCTAATATGATTTGTTATTGCAAAGATGTGATTACCTTTCTGTCATTTTTCAGTTCTTTTTGAAGTATTTATATCAAACCCACAATATAATACGTATCTTCATTTCTACAACAATTTCTGTTTTCCAGCTCTTGTCTTTGGCAAAGAAATGCTTTGTAATCCCAAAAGAAGATTGATTGTGTTTTCCAGCTGAGTTGTAGCTCAGCTATTTGCAGCATTATTCATTTTCTCATTTTTCTTTGAAATGGGGGAGCCTTTCTTAGGAACTACTTGACCTCTGAATTTGTCAGAGTTCCAGATGTAAGGTGCTATTTGTATTCACTGGGACTGACAACAGATTGGACACCT
Organism: Actenoides hombroni; assembly: GCA_024336885.1. Lineage (NCBI taxonomy): Eukaryota > Metazoa > Chordata > Aves > Coraciiformes > Alcedinidae > Actenoides > Actenoides hombroni. Next base: position 14,273 of record WUAM01009320.1, on the reverse strand, counting down.
ATGAAGAAATAAATGTTGTAAGAAACCCGTGAGTGTAATGACAAATCTATAAGCAACTTTATGAATTTGATAGAAGAAACAGTTGTGCAGTCTTCTCAAGGTGGACTTGCATTGGTGCATGCTAGTCTTTGACTTAAAAAAATAATAGTAAATGCAAATGTAGAGTTGGCAGCAATATCTCCTAACCAAGTAAATTCATCATGTAATGTCTAGAGGTTCCAGCTGTGTATGATTTCCATTTCAGATGGAATCTCAGATGAATTCAGAAAACATTTCTTTAGTCAGGATTTAAAGAGCTGCACCAGTAGCCTTCCTAGGCTAGCACAGCTCACATTGCAGATCACATCCTGAAGGAAACAGGAAATGCTTCTGGATTAAAGCAGGAGTAAACAACATACAAAAGAGAATCCTTATTTTTTCTTCTAATCAGTCTTTCAGATTTTTTTCTGAAGGGAGTTTTTAATATAAAATATTTCTCTTAGGAATGAGCAACTCTCACAGATACCATGTCTCTATGTTCTGTGGAAGATTTTTGCTATTTTTTAAAAGTAATTATATGTTTGACTCACAAAGATTGGTTCTGAATTTAGGGCCTGCTCAGATTTATGTTTGCAGTTTAGTTGTGAAAACTGAATTAGGATCCTGCTCCAACTTCAAGCAGGGTAAATTAAGATTAAATGAACTGATTTAGATAGTGTAAATCTACACCCACAACTTAATCTGAGTGTTTTTCCTTTGTACATACATACATACACCACTCCCCTTCATGTAGAACACAGCCTAAAAATATCCATATGAGACCTTGTAAAACCTAAATGTCTTTACCCTGGACAGAACTTGGTAATTTATTTAATTTTTTTGAGAAATTAATCCTTTTTTTCTTTGGTCAGTACTAGTGAATGCAGTGTTATTCTGTCAAGCCTGTTTGGGAAATAAAAAGAAAAAAAGTGGGGTTTATTTTCTTAGAATTATTGCAAACAGGGCTTTATAGGTATATGTTTCAGATGCAGGTTCTGTGGATTGCTGTGACAAGTTATAGAAGTCTCATGGCATTATTGCTACTTTTCGTTTTGACTATTTCCGGTATGGATATATGAGTGTACAAGTTTGTGATTTAACTATATCCATGTTCTCAAGTTTTAAAGAACATGAAGAGTATTCCCATTTGTGAGTCCACTGGAACAATGACCCAGACTGTTTTGTTTGCTGAATTAATTTAACAAAGAACACAGATGGACAGAGCTCTAGAGAGAAAAAAACCCTGTCCTCTGTTTATGTGAGAGTAACATAAAATAGGACTAGCAAGAGGGCTCCAATTGCACAGGTTTCTGACCAGGAATTCCTCTCAATATCCAAAGCACTATTGCTTTCAGCAAACTCATATTTTTCAATGTTAGTAGCCTGATTTGAAGGAAAAAATAAATAAAAAGAGGAGGAGAAAGAGCTGTTAAGAAATAACCTTGATAGCAATGATATAGCTAACGTATCACAGAAATTTGGGATCTGGGTGCTTAGATAGGTCAGTGAAATTAAGCAAATACTCATTATACCTTTTCTTTCAAGCATTACATGAAATTGAAATCATAACACATTGAAGACAGAGAATGATGATGGCAATAGGTAACACTTCCAAAGAGACCTGAGACAGTTTGGCTGAATACATTCCTCATTTGAGAACTGAATACCAAACTGTGATATGAGAACAATTTTCTGGATGGGAGAGAGGTAAATGATCTGGTACTGGACTCTTTATCTACTAGATATTCATATCATCTGCTGAGGAGCCAAGGTAACAGTTTCCCGATCTTCTCCCTCTCCAAGATACTACAACCAATTTATTTATTATGGATCCACATCCAATAATGAAGTGTTTCATTTTTTACTAATGAAGTTTTTCTTGTTTCATATACAGAATCAGAATACACCTCACCTGGCTTTACAGAATCACCGAATTGTCATGGTTGGAAAAGACCTCTAAGATCACCATGTTCAACTGTCAACAACAATAACAACAACAAAAACAAACAAAACCCCACAAACAAACAAAAACAAATGAACAAACTACATCACCATCCCACTAGAGCATGTCCTGAAGTGCCTCATCTACATGTGTTTTGAATACCTCCAGGGATGGTGACTCCACCATGTCCCTGGTCAGCTCATTCCAGTGCCTGACTACTCTTTCAGTAAAGACATTCTTCCTAATATCCAGTCTAAACCTCCCCTGATGCAACTTCAAGCCTTTTCCTCTAGTCCTGTCACTATTTACTTGAGAGAAGACACCGTACTCACCTCACTACAACCTCCTTTCAGGTAGTTGACAGCAAAGTTAAGAATCTAAGGAAATACTCCTTAAGGCTAACTGTAGCCTAGTGATTTTAATCTCCCTCTGATTCCTCTGTAATTGATGGAGACAATTAGGCATTTATCCCAAAGGAGAGATGTGGGGAGAATTAACTACTACTAGGGTACCAGGAGACTGTAGTTAGTGATCAGAAAAATTCTCTCTGGGGATTCAAATCAAAGATGTTAGATCTGAGAGGAAAATTTACCTATTTGAACTTGACTTCACTGACCATCTGGAAGAACTGTGGAGTATTATGAATTTAGAAATAATACAAATCAATCCATTTATCAATTAAACATGTTTTGTTTTGTTTTCTCCAGTATCCACAGTCTAAGATTTATTTTTTCTTTTAGAATAAAAAGAATTAATAAATAGCCAATCCTCACTGGCAACAGATAATCCAAGGAACTGAAGAAATTAATTTAGATTATGTTCATCATGTTGCTTTCTCATTTTGCCATGGTTTCTGTAGTCGATTTTACATTATTTTTATTGGACTATTTTCTTTTATTTCTTGCTCCTTCTCTTCCTCTGAACTAAGGGAAATGGAATATGGGAAAACATGGATTTGGAGCGCATTTTTGAGGGTCAGTTTGAAATCATGTACACTTAGTTAATACTCTTACTTCCATTACTTCCCAGCAACATTTCACTTTAAGATTTGCTTCCAGAATTAGTCACAGGGCTTTTACTTATAAAACCAAAAATATATTGCCAAATGACTGATGGAAACAGGAAGGAGCACTCTTTCAGCAATGGAACTACTAAATAAAAATGACCTATGTGTTCATCATAATATCAATATTATTTGTCACAATAAGAGACATAATGGGTGAGATTTTATGAGAATATAAAAGAGGTAACATTGGATTATTGCCATTGTTAAACTGACTCTGTCATTCTGCTTCCATAAGCCACTGCCTGTACTTTATGCTTCAAATAATAGCAAAATCCGCCACAAAGCACCTGTCCATTGTTTGATGTCATAATGGGAGAAGAAAAGTTCTTTCCCAGTTCCCACAGATTATCATTTTATGCCCTAAAGCACACAATTTTATTGTAATTATGTTAGCTCGCACAGTTGTAACTGTTATTAACGATCATAAAGTTGTAGCTTTGTCATGTAAATGTATTGGAGAAAGAAATAGTACAATGTAAAGTGTAACTAACCTTGACTTCAGTAGGAGCTGTGGGAGCCCAGCAACCAGGTCATTTATTGAAGTGTTGAAAATACTGTTTTGGTACTAAGAAGCAGATATATAATGTGAGGAGGAGGAGAAAGGAGTCCACATTCTTAAAAGTCATTGTAGTTTTATGGATTGTGAGTAGGTCATCTAAAGGTTTGCAGAGAAAATGTACAATGGCTGATGTATTTTCAAATTGCCAGAGGGTTTACGTGAAGGCGATCTAAATAAAGAGGGATGAACTGTGAACTGATATTTTATATGGAAAAAAACCCCAAAAACACAACAAAAAACCCACCACCCACAACCCTTTTCAAGTTTTTTGGTTTCGTTTGGGTTTATTTTGTGTGTGTGTGTTGTTGTGGGTTTTTTTTTTCCCCTTTCTAGCATTATGTTTACTTTAGTTGGTTTGGATCAAAAGAAGAAAACTAGTACTCTGTTGCCTCTAAAGATCATTCTGGAAGAAAAATTGGTAGTGATATGCAGAAAAATTTAGGCAGTAGGAGCTGAAACTGTTGTTGGAGCCTATGTAGAAAAGGACCCTTGAAACAGCTGGAAAAGGGCTAAATGGAAACCCCTGTCCAAAAGTGCCAGCAAAATACAATCAGAGGGTGAATGGGGGGTTAGAACTATAAAGGAAAAAATTGAGACTAATCTAGACACATCTAAGTGTTTATTGAAACCTGTGTAGTTAGATTGTCACCAGCAAAAGATTTTCTCCATAAGCTACATCCTGAAAGGATTAAAAGAATAAAGGAATTTCTACTTTTTTTTCCCCTTATTCTTTGTATTCAGATTTCCTAGCATGATTTATTATTCTTATTTTCCATCCATTTCAATATACAAATGTGCCATGTTGCAAATACTAAACATATTATATAATTTAGGAATTAAAGATTTTACACTTAACATTGGGGGAAAAAACCCCAAACTGTTGATTGTTAATAGGTGGAAATGTCTGACGCTTTCCATCTTTCCATTATAAGTTATGTTAGCACAATTACAATTTTCCTGCAGTGTAATTGTGACTAAGTGAATAAAATGTGAGTTGGGATAATGAAATTACTATAGCAAGATGGTGCCTAAATTTAATTGCAGAACTAGTGGCTACATTAGCATATTTATGTTTGCTTCAGGTTTTTTTACTTTAATAGGTTTGAAAAATACCAAAGAACAGCACTGCACTTTTTGTTCCTGGGTAGACCCTTCAGGAGGGGTGCCTGCTTGGAGTGAGCATTTATGATTGAGGTAGCAAATTTCTGAGTATATGTCATTTCGAGTAGGCTGGATGTCTTGCTTGGGAAGCTATCCTCTAGTCCTTCAAGAACAAGGATGTTTCTGTACCAAGGAAAAAGAACCATCTTGTTTCTTCTCTGAGGATGTTAACCTTACTGCTCAAGGCTATCAGTTAACAAGTAATGAAAAATTCTTTTCCACAGTGTCTCCAGTAAGCGCATATATGACACTGTTGCCACATACTATGTGGTTTTTATTTGAAATCAGTGGTTGTTACTACTGCTAAGTCTTTGTGGAATAAGGATTTGTTTTGGCAAGCTATATGCAACACTGTTACAACTAGAAAACTAAGGTGTAACTCACATCAAAACACGGTTATAAATTAAATAGATATCAATATCACAGTAACAGAATTTCTATACACATATTGCATTATAGTATTATATTTTAATGCTACAGTGTATATGTAATATGCAGATGTTCTGAGCTCTATTGTTGTGCAGAGACAATTACCAACAAATTTGAAATGAGTATGTATGTAGCCAAATTATTACAAGACCATAGCAGTCACATCTGATCTTGCTTAAATTTCTCCCAGCCCAAAAGTATTAGCAGAGATATTGAAAGTTCAGAAGGCTCCAGGGCAATTCTTGCAAATCACTCTTTACTGAAAAGAATTTTTGTCACACCCTAAGGAAGGAATCTAGACATGACAGTACAGGCAGAGCTGTCTGTAAATTTTGTAGAAGACTACAAGAGACTTGAAGAGAAAAAATGAATGATTAGCAACATACTTGAGAAACTCATATACAGGTTGATCTCTCATGCACTCTATGTACACTCATGCAGTGCTATCTGTATAAGCATTGCCATTAAAGGGAACTGTAGTTTAGCATTTGCTCTACAATTTTATTATGTTTATCTAACCGCACTATTTGCCTTTAAAGGCTCGCTGTTAAATATGAATAAAACAGCTCACCACAGCTTTATAATGGGTTTACTTCTGTCCATTCCTTTGCAGGAAAAGATAGTAAAGATAAGACAAATGAGAGGAGTCAGGGGTGTGTGTGTATGTGTGTGTGTGTTGGGGAAGAGATATTTATGTTATCTTCTATTGCTATCACTCTGCCCATATTCATTCTACTCAGTACCCTTAAAACAAGGGTTGATTTCTAAGAATTGTTACATTTTCATTTGGTTCGGTTTTTCCTGCTTGCTCCATGGAAATGTAATATCATCACACATACCACCTATTCCTAAGGAAGATCAAAAAATGAGAGGGTCTTTTTGGTAACCTCCACCTATCATCATTTTCCTCAATCTCAGTTACCAGTGTGAGTTAGAAATTTCAAACATTAGGAAAATGTGAAAGTTTAGTTAATTTTGCAGTATAAATTAAAACTTTTTATACTTTATCTACATTAAGCCTGTATCTGGGGCTACACTGTGACAGTTCCTCTATCACCATATAGATATGACTTAGTGGTGGACTTGGTAGAGTAGGGTTAATGGTTGGACTAGATAATCTTAAAGGTCTTTTCCAACCCAAACGATTCTATGATCCTATCACCCAGTGACCCCTCTCCAGCTGAGAAAGGGGATTGAGAAAAGGAGAGGACACCCATAGCTTGAAATGAAAACAAATTTAATGAAACAGCAAAAGTAATACCCATACCAGTATAAAACATGCAAAGTTACACTCAGCCCAGTGAAAGTACAGCAATCACGATGACCAGGAAGGCAGTCCTCAGGATTAAAATGGTAACCAAGCCCCTCCAGAAATGGGGAGAAGAAGGAAGAATTGGAGCTGAAGGAGCTTTCAGCAAACTTGGGTCAGCTGCCCTTGATAACTCCAAACCGCTAATGGCCTGCAGACCATGGCAGGCCTAGGATTCTGTCCCAGCAAAACCAGGACATACTGTCTGCCTTCTATATATAGAGACCTGTTCTACACATAAGAGAAAAGTTGATTTATCAAAAGAATTCCATAAGCAGTGACATTTGCAATACATCAAGATGCTTAGATACTTTGGCTCATATGACACATTTCTACTGAGGACATATTGAAATAATACCAAAAAAATATCAAATGATGTGGAAAATCTCAACTCTCATCAGAAGGAATAATCTGCTGCAAAAGTTGAAACGTTCTTGTGTAAGGTCCTTTTGTAAAGGTTCCTGTATATGTTTGTTATATAAACATACTAAACACATTCCTAATGATCATTTTAGGTTGAAATGTGAGGAATTTTTCAGCAGTTGTCTCTTGAGCCTTCTTAGGTTTGCATAACCAGCAGATGTCCCAAACACTTTGTTAAAAAATTTTGAAAGGGAGTCATGAACATTTATCTCTTCATAGATCTCCAATGCGGTATACCAAATACAATACACAAAAGAGAGAAATGTATATATTCACGTATGTGGCACTGACTGGAGCAATATGTACAATGAAGATTTTCATCAGGAGATGTTAACAACAGATCATTTCAAAATGAAAAGCTGTACCTGCAAATGCTTTTTTGTAGTTACACTTTAAAGACAGTTCAGGATAAAACAACAACAAAATATTAGTTTTCTGTTATTTCACAGAATTATGAACTCTATGACAAACTACATTCCAGATGTGTCATCACAGTTATTTAATTTAACTTTAGTCTATTATTCAATTTCTTTAACTCTGGTATGATTGTGAGGGGAAGAAACTCTGTGCAAATTTGGGTTGACTGGAAAAGGACAAGATCTATTGCTAGCACTCATTTGTGCCAGTGTAAATGTTATTTATGCTAGATAGAAGTCATAAGCTTTAGACATAGACTGTATAAAATTATCTGTGTAATTTGAAAAAATAGAGAAATGTACTTAATGTACTGTGGATAATGAATTCATTAGAAACAAAAACTTCAGTCATTCACCCTTTGCTACTTGAACGAGTTGAAAGCAAGTATATGGGCTACTGGGAGAAGTTCAGAACTCTTACTTTCTTGGGACCACCATTAATTTGTACTGAGACTTTTCTCATGGACTCCATTTGTTTCTGGTTTGTTTTTTTTCCAGTTGAACAAGGGAATTAATATTTTCCATCCATTATCCAAATTAGGTATTATAGGGGCTCTTCACCAGTGTCACAAGTGACAGAAAGACATACCAATAAATTTTTAAAAATCTGTTTTTCTAAGAAGCTTTAGGAATAAAACTAGTAAGATTTTGAGCAGACACTGAAAAATCATTTAAAATATTGTTTTATTAAGAAATAACAAAATAAGTTTTTTTGTTTTGGTTTGTTTTTTCTCCCCCTAGCTTCAGTTTTCTGTAGAGCCTGGGGATAAGTCTGTATAAATGCATTCCTCATTTCTATGACAGCTAACCACCACCAACCATTTTATGATGCTAACCATTCAGTAATAATTCACTAATCATGAATGAGAAGTATCAAAGGGCAAATGGTAAGGGAAAATAAGATGTGGAACAGATACTTGTTTAGAAATCATTTGTAGTATCACTGGAGAATTCAAGGTAAGAAAACCACCAAGATGCTGTAGAGCATTTCCTTACCATTCCTTTCAGTATACAGTTGAGTTAACATTGTTAGTGGGGTTGGGTGTGACTTTTTTAAAATTAATTTTGTATTCTTTTATTCCTTCCTTCCTGTTTCATTTTTTTTCCTTAGGGCATTCTCAGTTTTAAAACACATTCTGGTTTGTGTCTGAAGCTGGTGATGATTATTAATTAATTTAAGAGGAAGCCAATGCTTAAACCATATGTTTCCTGCTGAGAGTGAAACCTGACAAAAGTATTACGAAGAAATATAATATAGGAAGCTGAGGATCTTAATTTCTGATTACAACCACAATCTTTATTTCAATAAGATTATTCAGATAGGAATAGTAGGGGTTATTGTGCAGTGCTCATGCATGTTGGCAAAGAATTTACATGCTGGAATAAACACTCTGAGATGAAAGAATCTCCTCACAAAAGAGATCTCTCACTAATAAAGCCAGGGAGCCTTAGGTTCGTTTGTGATTGGTGTTTGTAGAAACAATTAACCTACAAAGACCTAGATTGCTTCTCCAAAACCACATTGTCTTTGAGACAATGTTTTCATGCTTTTCTTGTATTTGATTTATTCAGATAAAATTTATTAGTATCATGTTACATGGAAATAATTTAATAAATCGCTTCTGAGTTTTTTGAGGTCTTGTTTGTTTGTTTGAGTGGTTTGGATTTTGTTGGTTTTGTTTTGTTGTTTGGTTTTTTTAAAATGAGAATAAGACTGTCATGCTTCCTAAGCATTGTCTGTTTCTTTCTTTTTTTTTTATTTCATACACATTTTGTGTGAATATTATTTAGAGACAACAGATTGAAATATTGTCAAACCTGAGTATTTCAGAACTGGAATAGTCATTCACTAAGTGAATAGGAGATGAAGCTTTTTCAGCTTGCCTCTTCTAATGAGTGTTTAGATTTCATATCTTGGGGTTTTTTCTGTGCAATCATCAAGAATATTTTACTATCAATTTAAATGTAAACCAAGATTCCATAATCATATTTTTCCCTGAGATGGATTTTAAAGTGAGGAAAGAAAAGAGGAAAAAAAAAAAAAAAAGAAACAACCACAAGACATCATAAGGCCTGTGCTTAAGAAAGAATATCTGACAAGTGTGGGACTGAGTTGTCAAACCGAATTAGAACCAGGAACAACACAAGTAATATTCTATGGTGTCAGTACTGAACCCAAATATAAATAGTCAAACCTGCAAAGGTATTTGAATTCAAGTCCATCTCTGCCCCAGTCTGAATAAGTTACCTTGTTTTCTCCTTCCAGTGTAGCAAAGAGAGTATCTATGATGTGCTTTGATTGCAAGGTGGAATACCATCTTTTTTCTTGCAGAAATGATGTAATGAAATAATATAAAGGGCAGCCTAAAAAAAGACGGAAAAAAACCACATTATAGTGATGGCTTTCACATACTCAGTTGACACTTTATAGACATTTGCAATGACTGAGAAGCAGAAAACAATGCTCCGAGTAGGACATTCAGAAATAGACAAATAAATTAAACTTTCTGAGTAGTTTGTAGGAAAATTCATATGAGATGGAACTGATACATTTAACAATAAATTACAACACTAAACAATAGATTACAACTGCTCTACTTAAAAATGTTAAAAGTTCTTTGGAGCACTATGGTTTCCAGATTCTTACCTTCATAAGATCATGCAAATACTACGGCTTTGAAACAATCTCATTCATGGATGTTTTGTTCAATGATTTTACATTCTGAGATTCTTTTTAACAGTCATTGAACTGTTACTGAAAAAACATCAGTATGGGTTTTTTTATCGCCTCAATATTTCTCTACATAAAGTAATCTGAGAATAAGGATGTTGAGACAGAGTCAAACAATAGTTTCTGAAGTAGTCTATAAAACAATGGTTTCACTCTGGACTTGTCAAGATAGACATGTTTTGTAGTCATCTGCAGGATTGGTACCATCCTGTGCAACTCAGATTGAGTATAGATCATTAAGATGTGTTTTATTATTAAACTGGAATGTCACAGATTGGTTAAATTAATTCATCTGAAGGGAATACAAATATAATTGGGTATAATTTGCTAGAAAAGAAAGGCAATAGAAGAGAGACTAGCTCAGCCTTCAAATAAAAAGAACAATTCTGACACTGAAACTGTGAATGGAGCTTTCTGACAGGTTGCCTGGGGAAGTTGTGGATGCTATATCACTGGATGTGCTCAAGACCATGTTGTATGGGGCTTTGAGCCACCTGATCTAGTGGAAGGTGTCCCTGCCCATGTCAGGGGGGGTTGGAACTAGATGATATTTAAGGTCCCTTCCAACTCAAACCATTCTATGATTCTGTGATTATCAGAACACTTTAAAAAAATGTGAACAAGAAGGAGCCATGGAATTATGTATCTGCCAGCTTTACTTTAATTTCTAAATTGTGACTGGGACAAATAATCTAGCAAACCTGGATCACCGGGAAATAAAAAGGAGAATAATACCCAGAAAAGATTTGTCAAGAACAAATCACCTCAAACCAACATAATTTACTTCTGCAATAGGATAATAGGCCTTCTAGACAGAATAGAAGAAGTAAAGTTGTGTAACTTGACTTTTACAGACCTCTGTCATTGTGCTTCATGCTAGTACTGAGAAAGCTGAGAAAAAAATGTTAGAATGAAAAAGCTTAAGCAAATCTGGCAAGGAAATTTTGCCTGTGTCATCGTCCTGAATTTACTGCCAAAACGGTTGGGTCTTGCACGGATAAGTAAGTACAACAAAGTACTGAAAAGCCTTCTTAGAAATGAGTTGGATTCTTCTCACTGGCTCTTCAAGAGTGGATTAAAAATTGTATCACAAATTCTAAATATAATCTATGTAGTCTATATATAATAGACAGAATGTCCTGCTGGAGGCAGGTGAAAGACTGGATGGTGTCTTGAGATTCCTGCCAGGTCTGTGATTCTGTGTTCTTTCGTGCACATAAATTTATTTCAGAATATGTGGTTATTTTTTGACTTCCAGATTTACTCATCTATTCATTTCTGTAGCTAACAATTTTAGCATCAGTGGGATTATTTGCAGTCTAGTGCATCCAGAATTACATTGCTGGAGTTTTTGTAAATGCATCTAATTGTTGGTTAAAGACAATGTGTCATTCAGTATTTTCAGGCAATTCCTATGTCAAAGGCAGAAGTAGATATTTAGCTATATGTATAGTTAATTACACAGACATGGTCATGGTTTAAAACCAGCCAGTAATTTAGCACCATGCAGCTGCTTGGTCAGTCCTCCCTGAACCCAGTGAGATGGGGAGAAGAATAAGAAAAAAAAGGTAAGATTCATGAGATGAGATAAAACCAGTTTAATAACCAAAAGAAAGATAATATATATTAATAATAACATATTAAAATATGATACTAATAATAGCTGTAATTAAAAGGAAATGTAAAAAGGGATGGAGAAATAAACCCCAAGAAAGACAAGTGATATACAGTGCAATTGCTCAGCACCTGTTGACTGATGCTAGAGCAGTGATCCCTCTTCCCAACCAACTGCCCTCAGTTTATGTACTGAGCATGTTGTTCTATGGAATATCCCTTTGGCTAGTTCAGGTCAGCTGTCCTGGCTATGCTCCCTTGCAGCTTCTTGTGCTCCTGCTTGCTGGCAGAACAGGGGAAACTGAAAAATCCTTAATTCAGGATAAACACTACTTAGCAACAGCTAAACCATCAGTGTGTTATCAACATTATTCTCACACTAAACCAAAACACAGCACTGTACCATCTACTAGGAAGAAAATTAACTCTTTCCTAGCCAAGACCAGGACAGACATAAATTAAGAAGCAGCAGTCTATTGTTTCCATGAACAGTGCTGTTTATGAAGCCCAGAAAGAGATGGATGTATTTTACAGAGAAGTTTTTAGGATTAAATGTATGTTATGCAGTATTTACTAAATTCAAAAGTTAAGTTTTAATTCTAACACTACAAAGAGTTTGAAATCCAATCTAGGGAAGGTTCAAATGACTCTCTGTGACTCTAACTGCACCATATGGTCTAAATGTTGAGTATTTTATAAACATGTCTGAGACAGCTCTAAATTAGGTCATGGCTAAACCAGCAAAATCTAAATCAAATTTGGGTCAAAAAGACCTGCTTGTCCTTTCTGTGTTACACAGAAATAATTCAATGCATAAGTAATGTACATCTGCACAGATGCCTAATTTGTGAATCATGTTTTTGTCATTAAAATTTCATACGTTCCATAAAGACACAGTGTTCCGTCAGTATCAAGTTATACTTTACACAGAGAAAAAAATTGTCCTACTTAGAAACATATATTATAATAACATAAGTATTAAATCCATAGTTAATAGGTACTTAAGGTTTTTGAGATCTTTCAGCTGAAGCTGGATTTAAATTCCCATGTTCTGCAGTTCAGTGACTAAATTCATTCTCTACATCTGTTGTTTTTGCTTCTCACTAGGTAGTCAAGTTTTCTGCAACACTGTATATTAATCCAGAGTAGTCATATATTACGTTATACATATGTAATAGCTGTTAGTATTGTAAAATGTGTTAATTTGTTTCCTCATAGCCTCTTAATTTTTTGCTTAATATTGGCAGTATGATACAATCTTGATGGATCTTTGCAGACCCAGAAACTTGAGACAATCCACTGCAGAGGACTCCTAACATCTCAAGAATATATCTGCATAAAGCTCAGTTTCTTAAGAAAGCTTGTCTTAAAATGTTTTGTAGTGGCTTATCTTAAAGGTGGTATTCAGCTCACCTAAAAGTTAGATTATGTAAAAGTTACATGTCTAATGAAATCATATGACCATGACTAATGGAAAGAGAGACACCACTAGGGAGACAACCATTCTTTCCTAAAATGTGTATCTAAAGCTGAGTCAACACAAACCAGGGCACTGTCCAACGTGCCTGGCGCTGTTGGTTCCCTAACACTTCCCTTAGGGGATGTACTGGCTCCTTTACTATCCACATAACCATTTTTACATTTTCAGGGGAAGTGCAACCTAGACTGACCCTGACATAGCCAGGGAGCACTGAGGTGCAAATAAAACACTACTCAGTGAAACTGAGGCATACTTACACAGCTATAGTAAGCTGGTCTCTGTAGATCGCCAGATCTTTCCAGTGCCTGTAGATCTATGCTTAAACTAGTCAGGTAATCATATAAGAAGCACTTCTCCTTATTGCATGCTTTGTATTTTTTTTTCACATCTTAAAGATATTTCCCAATCTCTTCATGTCCTAAAAATCCACTGGGCTAAAATATAGAGGAAAATAAGTGTATCAGACTATCAAGCACTCAGTTCTGTTTCGGTTTTAATTTCACTTAAAGATCTTTAGAAAGATGGGAAAACATTGTATTTGTCATTCTTGACTATTTTTATTAGCAACAAATTAAGCCTTTGATGGCTTGGAAAGATGATCTGGAAGATTCTAATGTTTTTGCAGTACATTAATGTTAAGTTGCTTTTGTTCTCGGAAAGTTGTTTCATAAAGCAATGACTCATGAGTGCACTAAGTGATTTCAGTAAGAAGTCGATACAGTAGTTATTTCATATTTACATAAAAATACAGTACCATTCAAACTGTCTAGAGGAGATATATCTATATTCTAGTTTGTGAGCAACTCTTTTCTCCAGAAATCTACAGTAATTTTAATATGTAGCACTTTTTTTCTGGTGAGTGAATTAAAATCAGAATGATAATTTAAAAATTATTAACTTTATTTACAGGCCAAGAAAGTATTAATTTCTACGTGAATTTTCTATTCTGTTTCCTTTTAATTTTTTAAAATTTTTTTATTTTTCACACTTACAAATATTGCACTTCAGTATCTTCCAGGCAAGTACTAAACAATAGGATGGACTAACATCTTTTACTTGGTAAAAATAATATTCCTGCTTCTGCTGCTGAGTTTGATTCTTTTCTCTACTATTGTACAATACCAT
>WUAM01009251.1:0-23129 GCA_024336885.1 Actenoides hombroni | reverse complement strand
AGGAAGAGAAAAGGAGAAAAGAAAGAAATAAACAAATATATTCTGAAAAAAAAAAAAAAAGAAAGAGAAAATTAAAACACTGAGCACTTGATAGCTGTACCAAGGAGGGAGGCCAGGAACAATCTCTTTCCCTGCAGGTGCAGAGCAGAAGAGGCTGATTTAAACAGTTTTGAGGTCTGAGCACTGGAGAAGCACCATGGGCCCAGGGAGAATGCCTTCCTACATTTTCTGGGGCTGTTGAAAGGTGAATGAGTTTTGTTGATCACTCCCTGGGTCTCCGGCTGACGAATCAGTTTCTGGATTAGGGATCAGGGAATCTCTGTTGGTACGGTATTGCCGCCTATGCACCATCGTCATAGCCATTGGTACCAGCTGCTCTTCAACCTTCATTGGCCCTACTATAGAAGGGTTCTCTGAGAGATCTGGCAAGGCCGACAACTGTTCACTTCCCTCCACCTACCCCGCAGCAGGACAGGGTGGGGGTGGGTGACAGCCCTGCAGCTGGGGGGACAGGGAGCGGGGGGGCAGCTCTATGGACTGTACCCCACATCTGGGACAGCCCTAACTCCCTCATGGGGTGCTGCTCAGCTCCTCACCCCAGGAAGGTGGTGGGGGGCACATCCTGCCCCAACTGGGTGGGGCTGTCAGTCGTGTGGGGTCCCGGGGTGCCCCCAGAGCTGGGGGGTTCCTCCTCCTCATCCTCCTCCTCCTCATCCTGCCTTCCTCCTCATCCTCCTCCTCATCCTCTTCGTCCTGCCTTCCAGGCAAGAAGTGCTACACAGCCCTGGGGCTGGCCCGCAAGGTCAGCGGCCCCGGCCTTCCTCCCCGCCTTCATCTTCCTCTTCCTCCCCCCCTTCCTCCTCCCCTTCCTCCTCCTCTTCGTCCCCTTTTTCCTCCTCTTCATCCCCCCCTTCCTACAAACAAAATACACAGTATAATACACTACATACGCTACATACTCATACGGAACAGAATAGGTCATGTTTATCCCTACTTGAATATGTATATCAGCTTTCACAGTGCTGGAACGAAACGACCACTAGGAAATTGTTCCAGCAATAAATCTGTCACTGTTACTGACTTTGCAGGATAGTTTTCTTGAAGCACAAACAGTAGCTTGCAGTATCTTTGTCTACTGGGAGTACGAAGAAAGGGCTCTTTATTGCATAGACTGCAATTAACATATATAACTGATTTCCAGGAGGTGTGGCAAAAGAAACAATATGACAGACTAAATAAACAAACAACCCTTCATATGTGTAATAAGAATGTCTTAAGTTATAATGGTAAATATATAGCTTTTAGAAAGGATATAAATCCTGATGTCATCCTGGAGCACAACACCAGGTCTCTACATTGGAGTCTACACAGGACAAAATGAGGATATGATTCTTGATACGAGAATATTTTTAAGGCTGCACTAAATTCCTTTTTCATGCTTGTGAAGGTGCAAGTTGCATGAGACTACAATGTATGTGGTGTTGTTTCCGCAGGGTAACTTATATGAATTTTTGAAGCTTACTGGTTGGAGGGGCTCTAAGGTTCTCTACTTTGGTGATCACATTTACAGTGACCTGGCAGTAAGTCATTTACTTTCACAAAATATTTGCTGCAAGAAAACTACATTTTCAACATGAGTACAATTGCAGGGGTTTGATGGTTTTAATTAACAAGAGCTAAATGTAAGCACTTGACAAAAGAATGTGGCAGAATGGTATTTTTGCCCCATTCAGCTCCAGCCACTGCTGCTTGAGAAGAGACTTTGCTTTCTTGCTTGCATTCTTCAGCTAGGATTTGTGAAAGCAAATGTGAAGAACAGAGGAACCCCACTACCCGCGCCCGGCCACCCCCCCCGCCGCGCCCGGGCTGCCGCTGCCGGGGCCGAACGGGGCCGAACGGGGCCGAACGGAGCCGGACGGAGCCGAACCTCAACCCCGAACCGGGAGCCGAAGCCGAAGCCGAAGCCGAAGGGAACCCGAAGGCGGAGCCCGAACCGAACCCGGCGCCCGAACCGAGCCCCCCGAAGCGGGAGCCCGAACGGAGCCCGAACGGAGCCCGAACGTAGATTAAAATTGCTTCTAAACATCACTGGTGTCACCAATCCTACCAAGTGCATGTTTTAAGCTCTCCAGAAAATGTGAGCCTTTTGCAGGAGCTGAACTGTGCTGTGTTGATGTTAGCACAGCAGCTCTGTGAGACACAACTCTGAGGAATCCACCCCAAAAAAAGGCTGAAGCTTCTGAAGGCTCTGCTGCTTTGGGGGTGTCTCCTGCTTAAATGGAAGATGTTCTGAATGTACCATGTAATGAAATTACAGCCACCTGCACAGGTGCTAATGGCACCTGACACCTACATGGCTGGGCTGCACAGACAGGTACCCAGGGACAGGGAGGCCAAAAGGCCTCTCTGGTGTAATTAGTGTCTAAAGAGTACTGGGAGAGGAAAGGGACACTTTGATCTGAGTCATTTCCAAAGATGGACCTGAACTCAGTGAGCAAATACAAGTCTGATACATCAGACGGGCAAGGTGGCCGCCGAGGTTCCTCCTTGACTGCCATTGGCTGTGGGGGGAAGACAAGATGGCCGCTGGCGGCTGGGATGGGCCTGGCCCGTGGTGGCCCCAGTGTCCCAACCCAGTTGGCCCCAGTGTCCCCAGTCCAAGGTGTCCCCACCCCTGGTGGCCCCAGTGTCCCGTCCCAGTTGGCCCCAGTTGACCCCAGTGTCCCCAGTCCAAGATGTCCCCACCCCAAAATATCAGATGGCTTTTCAAAAGGCAATGATGGAATTATTTAATTTTTTTTGTGAGAGAAAACAGCATCTACAATCAATACTATGAAATATGGATCAGATATTTTCTGATACTCTTCAGATATATTTTCAATAAGGTATTAAAATAGGCAACTGTTTTTCTGTCTCCTTGCTAATCCATATAAGTTAATCACCTGTAATTATCAATCTTGTAATTGGTAGGCAAATTCCGCACGTGCGCGTCCCCCGTTTGCGCACGCGCACGCGCACGCGCACACGCACACGCGTGTGCCCCGTCCACACCACGCTCTCCTGCCCCCAGCTCCCGGCGTGGGGGGGTCCAGGCGGCGGTTCGGGGCTCCCCTGGGTGGGCGCAACACGGTTGCCATGGGGACGGGGATGCAGCTGCCATGGGGACGGGGAGCGATGCTGTGGGGTCCTGGGCACCCCGCCGGGTGATCAAACTGAGTCTGGGGGTTTCTTGCTCCAGTTCCGAGCGGTTCTGGGCATTGGGATGGGGGGGGGGGGGGGAGCTGATGGGCGGGGCTGCGGCAGAATGCGGGGTCTGGCCGGTCCTGCGAAACCGCAGGGGAAGTTGGGGAGGAGAGAGGTGTGACTTGGTGACTGGCGGCTTTGATTTATCTTAAATAAAACCTTTCCCAAATAAAAAAAGGGGGGAGGGGGGAGCACCTCGCACTCGGCTTTACTCTTGGGCCCGAGGGTCCCTCGGACGCGCTCGCCGAGGGGGAGGTGCTGGATGAAGGTGAAGCCGGGGGGGACGGCGAAGAAAGTTTCCTCTTTTTGCCCAAAATTAAACTCGATGGCGCAATTTTTCACCAGGACGTGGGGGAAAAGGGCCCGGCCCCCCAGCGTCTCCTTCCGCACCCGGTAAGCGACCCCCAACCATTTGCCGTTCAAAATGCATGTTAAGAAACATATATAAGTGGATCCTGGAGTAAGGAATAAGAAACCATCAACATAAACATCATATTTCTCCCGTCATGCTGACAAATAACCCACCACCAGCTCCACAGTGAAGCCACCAACTTCAGGGCCCAGAGAAGTGGGAAAGGCTGAATGTAAATGCAAGAAACGGTTTAGGAATAAAGTGTGCACTTAACTGATTTAAATGACATTGTTATTATGGAAATGTTTCAGTTCTTACAGACCAACCAAAACATTTAGAGTTTTGGTAACTGGAAAATAGCTGGCTAAAAAGGAAAAAAGATACCTTTATTTTTTTTTTTAGGCAAAGAGACTGTGGCTTATGGGTTTCCTATGAAAATTCTGTACAGATGCTTTCTGCAGTAAAATATAAATTATTCAACCCTTTTTTTTTCCATTGAAAAATACTCTGTCAGTAAATTCTCAAGCCTGGGGCAGCTATCCTCAGTCGTTCGTGGTTTTTAGGCCAAAAATGCATTTTTTCCAAACCACCACTCCTGTAGCCTAAATAAAAGGGCTCAGGAGCCAAGTTGTTGTCCTGTCAGTAAAGTGCAAGCAGTTGGTGAGATAGAACTTAAGATTTCTGGGCTAGCAGCTTTCCTGCGGAAGCTATCCTCAGACGTTCATGCTTTTTCAGCAAAAAATGCATTTTTTCCAAGACAGAGTTAGGTGGAAGATAAAGCTTTAGGTTCATGACTGTAAATAAAATTCTAGATTATTGTTTTAATCCAGATTGAATCACCCACCACATACAAATTTCAGTAGGTAACAATTCCCAAAGCAGCATTTTTCCTTTGGAAGGACTGACAGTGAAAAATCACTCCGCTTTCAAAGGATTTGCTGAAAAATGTTGCACTTAATACAGATTTTGACACTGTCAACCAGTACTTTTTAGTGTACCTGGGAAACAGCCACAGCACCCCCTGCTGTCTCTCCACAGCATTCCTGGCATAGGTGCCAACCAAAACCTCAGCCCCGGCCTTTAGTACGATCCCCGGTCTTTAACCCTGTCATCATGCTTGTCTGTTTGAACTGGAAAGTCAGGGCTGCACCACGTAAAGCACCCCGTTCTCCGCATGCTAAGTCACAGCCTGCATCTTTGTGGAGTGCTCCGTGCTAACATCTATACACGGGATGAATTACAGTCAATTTTAGGAATATTATTTACTACGGAGGAAAGGCAGATGATCCGGACGGCGGGAATGAGACTGTGGGAGCGGGAAAATCAGGCAGGCCCCCCCGGGGATCAAAAATGGCCAACCCAATCCCCCGGGTGGGACCATAACCGAGCGGCCGACCGACAACACATGTCGGATCTACGGACTATAATGATAAGAGGGATAAAATGAATCACAACTCAGGTATCAGAAAAGAATAAGGATGAATTCAAGAAGCACCTCTGAAACAAAAGTGATCAAACACTTCACTCCCTTCAGCCTCCAGTTACAAACCTTTCATGAGCATCTTCTGGATCTCCACATCAGCACACTCTTTTCTGCAGCATCCATCACTCCTCCTCACAGCAAAACAGCTCTGCAGCTGATGAAACTGGGCAGAAAGGACCCTCTAAACAGACACCAACATGGCTCACAGGAAGCCCCGTACCCCGGCACTACACCTCCCGGCATGCCGAGGGACACCAACATGGCGCACAGGAGTCCCCGTGCCCCTGGACTACAGCTCCCGGCATGCCGAGGGACACCAACATGGCGCACAAGAAGCCCTGGGCCGCGGGACTACAGCCCCCGGCATGCCAAGGGCAACCAACATGGGCCACAAGAAGCCCTGGGCCCCGGGCCTCCAAAGAGAAGACGGAGAAAAGGAAAAAAAAAAAAAAAAACAAACAAAAAAAAAAAAAAGAAAAAAAAAAAAAAAAAAAAAAAAAAGAAAACGAAAAAAGGAAAAAAAGGGAAAAAGAAAAAAATTAGAAGAAAAAAAACACAAAAGAAAAAAAACCAAAGGAAACCAAAGAAAAAAAACAAGGAAAGGAAAAAAAAAAAAAGAAAAAAGCTTTAACAGGTTCTTCAGTTACCTCACAGGAAGCCCCCTGCCCCGGAACTACAGCTCCCAACATGCCGAGGGCTACCAGCATGGAGCACAGTAAGCCCCGTGCCCCGGGAGTACAGCTCCCGGCATGCCGAGGGACACCAACATGGAGCACAGTAAGCCCCGTGCCCCGCGAATACTGCTCCAGGCATGAAGAGGGCACAAACCAGGTGCACAGGAAGCCCCGTGCCCAGGGACTACAGCTCCCGGCATGCAGATGGGTACCCCCACTTTGGTACCCCTGCACCGTGGCACCCCAGCACCCTGGCATCCCAACACCCCTGCCTCGGCACCCTGGCACCCCAAGCACCCTGGCACCCTGGCACCCTGGGCATCCCTACCTTGGCACCAACCTGCCTGCACCTGGGTGTCTGTGTGTGCAGGCAGCGTGTATTGCAGCGTGTGTGTGTGTTTGTGTGTGTGTGTGCGTTTGGGTGTGTTGGTATGTCCCGTGTGGCCACGTGCCACATGTTGTGGTGCCACATATCATGGTGTTGGCGTGTCCCATGTGGCCACAAGTCACATGTCATGGTGCCACATGTCCCAGCCCCGGCATGTCCCATGTGGCCACAAGTCACATGTCATGGTGCCACATGTCTGTGTCCTGCATGGCCACGTGTCACACGTGTTGCCAGCCGTGGCGTTGGCGTGTCCCCTGTGCCACACGTACCTGAGGGAAAGAAAAGACTTGTGCTACCTGTGGGCTATCAGGGAATGCATTGTTGCACTTGCATAGGCTGGTTGCTGAAATGATAAAGCTAGAGATTAAAGAATCATAGAATTGCAGAATCATTTTGGTTGGAAGAGACCTTTAAGTCCAACCCAGCACTGCCAGGTCATGACTAAACCATGTCCCTCAGCACCACATCTACATGACTTTAAACCCCTCCAGTGATGGGGACCAAACAAAAACCACACACACACACAAAAACCCCAAGCAAACAAACAAAACTCCACAACACCAGACCAAAAGAAACCCAAAATACAGAAGCCTTTTTATTTTATTCTAGAGTACTTACAAAGGAAATCTAAAATTCTGTTCAAATAAACTTGGAATGATTGTCATTGAATTGTTATTGCATCATCAAATCAAATAATATAGTTAATGAACATTAAAGACAAAAAGAACAAAAAGTGCAAAAGGAGGAGGAATTCATTAATTATAATGCAGCCTTGGTTTGCCTCTATGTGTTTTCTGATCTCTGACCTATGCTTAATGGTTTTGATTAAAACTTCCATCCTTCTTTTTCTTTCAGCGTATTTGTCAAACATAAATACTAAAGTCGCCAATCAAAATATTGTAACGTGTATCAGTTACACAGTTTTGATTCTTCCTTTTAAAGCATGTGCAGGTACAAAAAAGAAACTGGTATTTTTAACTGCTTTGTTGTATACTGTTAGACTACACTGTTGCAGTAGCACTTGGAAATCTTTTGTTCTTTAATTTCTAATGGCTCTAGACTGTTTTGTGGCGGGATTTTTTTCAGCTTTCAGTCACAATTTCAAGACTGTTCCCTGTTCTTTGGCACATAGCAGTGCGTTGCACCTCCCAGTAATGCAAGCTCCAGTGATTTCTACTCAGTATTCTATAGGTGGGCTGTGCTCACATTTAAAAGGCACCCCTTGTGCACAGCCTCATTTCTGTCCCTGGTCAAAATGCCATGTTCAGCAGAAGGGACCGAGAAAAATGACTGACAGAAGTTCTGGTGAGTAAGACAAGACTGGTAAAGAGATTGCAGACTACAGTGTTTTTGCCTTGAGCTGATCCTTCCTGAGCAATGGAGACCAATGTAAAGAAAGGTCTGACTTTTTTGTTCAACAGACTCAGATAACCCAGCTGGCTTTGCCTGATCCTGGAGAGGGAGAGTCCTCTCATGAGGGGAACAGAAATTTAATGGCAGATGATGGAGGGTTCAGTGGGGGAGGTACTGCCTCAGCAGACACAACTCTGCCAAATGAATTAATCTGTGTGACCTGAAGAATTGCCAGAAGTTGTAGCTGCTGGTGCTAAATGAGAAGGCAAACATTGTGCTAACTTGTCTAAAACATGCTTTCTTAAATCTTTTGAAAAAAGCCTTGACACAATCACTGCTGACACTATCATGTACCTTTAAATTCTATTTATAAATTGAGATTTTTTTCTTTTTATAAAAAACGATTATTTACAAGATTTTGTGTGGGATCTGAAATGTTATTTTGGGAAAAGGAAAATGTACGATAAGTTTGCTTAAGAAACTTTGTTTAAGAAAGGATAAAAACAGTCCTGTGTACTTTCATCCACAACCTCCCTGGGAAACCTGTTCCAGTGTCTCACCACCCTCAGAGTGAAGAATTTCTTCTTAATTTCTAATCTAAATCTACCCACTTCCCATTGGAAGCCAGTTTGCCTTGTTCCTAATGCACAACAAATTATGCTTATCTCTGATATTAATTAGAGAGCTCTCAGGGTTCAGAGAAAGCATTTGACACTTCCCAGTTCCTCATGAGTGCATCTGGCACCAAGAAATTTAAGTATCAGAAAATCAGAAAATGTGCCTATTAAGACTGTACACACAGTCTTCATAATACATAATAATAATTCTTGTATTGTTTAGAAAATATTTATGCATCTTGCTTTTTTAAAAAACTTCTCCCTTTTTTGTGTGTTTTCTTTTTAACATACACATGTTAATAATTTTGACAGTACCTATATGTTTTATGGTTTCTTTTTACTAAGAGACAAATGCTTTCTTGGGTACTTTCTGTTCCAGAAGCTGAAGCAGCACCATGTCGTTGGGCAGCTGTAGCACTGCCAGGTCCTCCACAAGGATCCTTAACTAAGGAGACTGTTAAGAACTTCTGTAGAAGCTGCCCACAACTCTGTTGCCAAACTTCTCTCCCACTTACCACCCACTGATCCATTTTCAAGAGGTCACCTACACCCAAGGATTTTCTTGGACAAAACCCAGTCCCAAACCCAGACAATTAATGGTCATGCAATCAGAGGAGTAATTCCTGCTGTTTCTTTTGTAGATTGCCCTAGATAATGAAATAAATGCTATTTCACTTGTGGACAGAAAGAAGGAAATAGGTAAATTGTTTTAATTGTTTTTAAAGAAGCTAACTTCACTTGCAGCAAAATAAACTTTATGGTTCATTGGCATGCAAACAAATTATTTCCTCTTGATGTGTATTGATTAAAAGAGAGGTTACCAAGGGGCAAATGCCGTGACACACGCCGGGCGACTCCCGGGGGCCACGCTGGCCAGGCCGCCAGCAGGCAGAAAGCCGGGGCCACGGAAAGGGCCCTGCCCTGCTTACAGGGGGGCCTCGGGGTCCAGAGAGCTCCGTTTCCCCCTCGGGTGCGGAGAGGGTGGCTCTCACCCTCCTTACAGGGTTGCCACTCTCCCCGGGCAGCCAAAGGAGCAAGGCGGCAAAAGGCAGAAAAAGAAAGAAGGAAGAAGGGAGAAGGGAGAAGAAGAGAAGAAAAAAAAGAAAAAAAGAAAAAAAGAGAAAAAAGAGAAAACAGAAAAAAGAAAACAGAAAAAAAAATAAAAAAAGAAAAAAGAAAAGAGAAAAAAAGAAAAGAGAAAAAAAGAAAAGAGAAAAAAAAGAAAAGAGAAAAAAAAGAAAAGAGAAAAAAGGAAAAGGGAAAAAAAGAAAAGGAAAAACCAGGTGGAAAATTTCGGCAGCTCGGTCTGAAATTTTATGGAAACTGTATTTGACGTTGCCGTTCATCCCCTCGTCGGCGTCGGTGGCCGTGACGGTGACGAGGACGGAGCCCACGGGCACGTCCTCTGGCACACGCACCGTGTACTCCGCCGGGCTGAACACCGGCGCGTTGTCGTTGGCGTCCAGCACGGTCACGCGGATCCGCGCCGTGCCCGTCCGCGATGGCTCAAATAATTTTATTTTGAAGGTGGGAGTCACTTCAGGAAAAAGAACAGTTCCTACCCCTGAATTCTACCTGGAGGCCTCCCAGCAACTCAATGGTAAGGTCGGGTGGCATTGCTGCCTGCCTTCAGTTCCCAGCCTCTCAAAATTCACCTCTCCCTTTTAACATACAGCTTTTGATGGAATAAAAAGGAGCTAAAATGAATGGTTTGCTGGAGCTTGATAAATGAGTTGTACCAGAAGTGCCTGGTGGCCCAGGGCTGGAGGTGCTGCTCAGGCATAGCAAGGCTCCTCTGCATCCCCCCTGCAAGGCCGTAAAGGGAAGGAAAGTATCAGTGGCTGAAGGAGGAGCCTCCTTTAACGTCACTTATCAACCTCTATCTTTATATAGTGAGAATATAGGAAGGACAGCAGCAGCAAGCTTACCTCAGCTTGCTTTTCCCCATAGGCTTAATTTTAGTTCAAACTTTGAGATTGTGTTTATGGTAAACTGGTTGGCAGTACAGCCACTTTCGGTTTTAAGAATCGCCCTAATCAGATGGGCTTCTGTAATCCCTGAACACAAACATAATGATTTAAACAGAAAGAGGATTCCCCCACCAAATCTCACTTTACATTGCTTCCAAATGGAAACAAATCAAAGTGTCATGTCAGGTAGTAGCTTCCCAGCAGGAGCCCCACCAGTGTCAGCTGAATCAGAATGACAGAGGTAACACAGCAACATATTTGAATACTTGCCTCCTTTGGGCTGCTCTGACTATATCATGTACTTTGTAGAAGGGCTTTTGTGTGTAATTATTTTCAATTATACCAGCTACAAATGTTGTACATGCAGTTACAAATAGAGCTGTAACTGTACTATGATCTAACAACATAGACATGGTAAAACTCATCTTCTTTACCAAATGTGAACACACTGTCTATCATAATTATGGATAATAATACTGGATTCATAATGGTCTAGGCCAGTGTTCCAGTGGGTGTGTTGAGCAGTTCCACTAAGCAGAGCTTGCCCATCGAGTACTGTTGCCTAGCTTCAGGAACTATGAAAACACAAACAATATTACATTAAAATTACATTTATATTTACATTTTTGTTTTCTTCCCCCTCTACTCTGCCCTAGGGAGACCACATCTGGAGCATTGTGTTCATGTGAGACACTATCAGCTTTTCATTAAAGTATATGAATATTTTTAAAAGGCAATCTCTACCAAAATGCACTGCACAAGCATGTATTTCTGACAAGTTATTTTCTGTTAACGAAAAAATGTGTATGTTCATTCTCTCCTTCTTCTGCACACACTTAAAATCCAGCCAAATTTCAAGAAGAATAACATGAAAAGCTATGTGTTAGAAATGTCCCACAAGTTCTCTTGCACCCCCACGTCCCTCATCCCCGCATCCTTGTGACGCCCCCACGTCCCCCCATCCCCACGTGTCCATCGCCCCTGCGTCCTTCACCGCCGCGTCCCCATGTCGCCCATCCGCACATCCTCGGGATACCCACCACCTGCCCACGATGCCTTGCGTGTCCCTTCCCCGTGTCCCCATGGTGTCACCTGGCCTCTGCCAGACTCGGAACCCATGACGATCTCGGAGACGCAGCGCCTATTTCATTTTCAAGTAAAGTTGTAAGGTTTCTATCGCTTTGTTTCTGCATCAGATTCCTTCACTTGGTTTTTCCTTATAAAGATGCTAACTATTGCTCATTAGATGAAAATACTAAAATGTGGTCTGTTCTTGTGTAAAATAATGATGGACAAGTTATTATTTGAAAATAAAACCCTACAATAGATATGCTGTTAATCAAAGATGGAGTAGGTTTTTTGACTTTTCACACATTTTTGCTCCAGCTCGCCCTCCTGGCAGGGAATAACCTCCGAAGAGCCGGGCTGTGGGCTGGGAGAGCAGCTCTACGGCACATTCACACTCCCCGGGGTTTGTGGCACGACAGGAGGAGGAGGAGGGAGGGGAAGCGCGCGCTGTTTTCTCTGGGTTTTAATAACACCTCGCCATCTGACACGCCGCTTTCTGTAACGATTCCATTTCTAACCCAGCCTGCTCGACCCTGACCCTCCCCTCCCCCCAGGGTGCTTCGGGGCGCTGCTGGGGCTGATCGTGCGGCACCTCTCGATGCTGGCGGTGGTGCTGCTGCTGCACGGGCGCTGCCAACCCCTGCAGCGCCTCCAGCCCCTCCTGCGCCGCTGCTTCCGCCAGCGCTACCTGGGCGGCCAGGAGCCCACCGAGGCCAACGTGCGGGTCAGTGCCCCTCCCCCCACGCAGCCGGACCCTCCCTCAGCCTGCAGAGGAGAAGGCTCCCCAAGGGGAGACCTTCTGGGGGCCTTGCAGCACTTCAGGAAGATGGGGAGAGACTTTGGAGCAGGGCCTGTTGGGACAGGGTGATGGTTTAGACTCCAGGAGGGAGATTCAGACTGGAGAGAAGGAGAAATTATTGGTGGTGAGGGTGGTGAGAGCCTGTGCCAGGCTGCCCAGAGAGGTGGTGGCTGCCCCATCCCTGGCACCACAGCACAGGCATTTAAGAACATTACAAGCAATTGTGAACAGGAGATAAACAACACACTTCTTAACCACTGTGTGCCACACTCAGAGAAGGCAAATGTTATTCTGCAATGACATGTCATCTGACAGTAGAAAATAACCCTCTTGTACTACTTTGAACTGTTACTTCAAAACTTGCATCCAAATGTTATCAGGACGTCAGGTTTCAATACCTGTTGTAAGCCATGTTGTTACCTTGTCACCATCTCTGACACTGATTCAACCCTTTCAGGAGTACCATGTCACCACAAGATTTCCCCTTCAAGACCTAAGATGGTGTTTTGGGCAGTGGCGTGATGTACAGGGTATATTTCGAGCCAACTAGTAGTTGCTTCCACCGTGGTGAGTATGTAGCGCTTGCCTTGGCGTGTTCGTGGCAGTGGTCCCATGTAGTTGATTTGACAGGCCTTGCCATAACGAAAAATTGACATCCTGTTACATGTTGCCCCTCCCTGGTTTCCGTTAGCCGTGCCTGATGTGAGCACTTGGCCGTTAGCCCCACGTACCAGATGCTGGTCACGTCACCCTGTGGGAAGGGGCTCCAATACCACCGCCATGAGCACGAGAAGAGCACCGATAGTCATCGCAGCCGTGGTTCAGCTGATGAATGAAGATCAGGCATTCTGCTGGGTGCTGTGCTCACTTACCCATGAGCCATGTTAAGGGATTGTTGCTCAGGGCACTATGGGTTTATGCAGTGTTTCTGACAAATGGCTATTCTACTTCCAATTTCATAGTATGTTTTACCTAGAAATGTGATTATTTGGAATTATCTACAAAAAATATTTCCTTTACCCAAGGAGGTAAAAGTGAAGATACAAATTTATTTTTTAATGTGTATTTACATGTTGGTCCCCTGTTTGTTTGAATTATCAAAACCTAATCTGGAAAAAAAAAACCAACCCCAAACTAAAACACTTTTTTATTATCTTTGTCTAGTATTATTCAATTGCACTTGCTAAAACAAAAACAACACTAAACAAAAGCCAAAAGCAAACAAGCGAGCAAACAAACAAAACCCACATTTGAACAGGAAAGGTTATTTTTTACTGTGATCCTGTCACAAAGATTTACAGTTTTTGCATTAATCTAGTTCAGAGTAAAACTGGTAGGTGAGGATGTTTGTGGTTATGGTATTTGTCTTCCAAAGTAGTTGTTAGACAAGTTGAAGCCCTGCTTTTCAGGAAATGGTTGGCTCTCTGCCTGTTAAGGGTAAGCACAGAATGAACTCATCGTTTTGCTTTGCTTGTGTGTGCAGCTTTTGCTTTGCTTAAGATATTGTCATTATCTAGATCCACAAGTCTTTTCACCTTCCTTTTGTTTCTTCTCCATCCCAAAGCCTCTATTTGGCTTTACTGTACCCTGCCTTGCACGGTCAGCTCTTCCACACATTCCCTTTACCAGAATGCCTCCCAGCATTAGTTTCAGGTTCGCTGTCTCTTCACTTTATGACTCCCTCTCAGGACATGGCTGCTTCATGCCTTATGAAAGCAATATGCAATTCCCTCAGATCTATGTCCCAATTCTATCTAAATTAATCAGCAGCTTTATTTTGTTTGTTTGCTTTCCCGCGGAGGCCGGCGGCCACAGAGGGGCGCCGGGGAGCGCGGCGCCGGGTCGGTCCGCCCGGGGAGCGCGATGTCGAACCGGGCCGCCCGGCGAAGCGCAGAGCCGCCGCCGCCGGGCCGGTCCGCCCGGAGCCGCCGCTGCGCGGGCTTTGGCGGCTCCAACTACCCGCCACAACGCAGGCATTACCCAGCGAGCGGTGACATCACGCCCCAGCCCGCCCGCCAGCAGCAAAATCCACTCCACCACCAGAAAATCCAGCAGACAAGTTGAAGCAGTACTGCTTCAAAACTGCATTCAACTGCAGTAAGCTGAAAAGCATTTCTTAGATGGAATTCACAAGACATCTTCATAAAACCCTGAGATACTACTGCATGATTCTTTCTTCCCCCAATTAACAATTGATTCAACTCTGAGTCTGCCATTCAAACAACATCATCAACAACAAAAAGATCACAAGAATTTTTATATATTGCTTTTTTTTTTTTTTTTTTCATTGAAGCTGTTTTAGTTTTCTTTTCCAGTCCATATGTTTTTCTCCCTTATTTCCTTTCTCTTCTGCCTTGGGAGGGGAGCGAGTTTAATAGAGAGCAACTGTCATTCATTGAGTGGCCAGCCCAGATCTGACATGCCACATAGAAAATCTTGTTATGTCAACAGGATAAGTTATAGACATATAAAGTAGCCAAGAGAGTGAGCTGAAAATGTAAAAATCCCCGAACAGGATTAGTTCTGTTCTAACTAATCCAGGACAATGATGAACGCATAGACTTTTGCACCAAAACTCTGGAGTTCTTGGGATGTTCCAATCAAAGCCTTAGTTTCTTTTACAGTCCAGCAAAAATATATGACATCAATACTAAATAACTCTTGTTTGGATTTCCTAGACAATATTTTTATGGCCACTGTTCAACGAACACAAACACGGCTCACAGGAAGCCCCGTGCCCCGGGACTACAGCTCCCGGCATGCCGAGGGTACAAACATGGTGCAAAGGAAGCCCCGTACCCCGGGACTACAGCTCCCTACATGCCGAGAGCCACCACCATGGAGCACCGGAAAACCCATGCCCCGGGACTACACCTCCCGGCATGCCGAGAGACACGAACATGGAGCAAAGGAAGCCCAGTGCCCCGCGACTACAGCTAACAGTCACCATGACTTTATTCCCTTAGTGAGAAAAATAAACTTAGCCTACACCAAGGAAAACCAGTTTCCAATGATAAATGTTTGTGTTTGAACAAAGACCATCTCCATTAAGTGACTTGTTAGATTTGCTCTATCACATTTCTGACACAAAGATAGAAAAGAAAAACTGACTGTCCAACATGAAACAGAAATACCCATCACATCTCAAATCCACTCTCATTCCTTACAAAATATGAAGGCATTTAATAAATTAGGATGGATGGATGGACTCTTGTAGCATAAGAGTGCCAAAGAACCATTCAGGGGTTTTCTTCCCCCTTCAGGATTCAGCACTTAGCAGCTATTCAATTACTGTTTCAAGATAAAGCACGAATGCAACAGCTATTTTACACTATACTTCATATTTTACTTTCTCATGAATATAGAATTGTATTGCTGATCACAAAAGCATCACACCAAACAAAAAAAACCCCAAACAAACAAACAAAAAACCCAACAAACCTCAAGAACTTTATTTAGACTTTTCTTTAATAACATTTTAACTCACATGTTACACTAGTTGAACAATTCAGCACAAAAGTTATCAAATAAGTACTTACATCACCCACTTAACTTCCACACATTTTTCACCTCCCACTACTTCAATCTGAATCAATTAGCAAGCAATAGAATTAAAACAGTCCCACCCAGCTACCACCTGAGAAGAAACATGCACTTTTTAATATAACTTTTATGAAGGATATATTTTTCAAAGTCTGACTCCCTCATTGATACGTTTAACAGCATAAATACTCAGGCAACCTACTGGCCCAGGTCCAATGGGATGTCTTTTTCAGCTGATATATAATGGAAAAAAAAAAACCACACCAAACACACACACACACACACAAAACCCAAGACAAAAAAAACAAAAAAGGAAAGGTTGTATTTCTTCTCCCTTGTATAATCTCTAAACTAGGATGTTTTGCATATGTTCTTTTACTGAATATTGTACTTTAGGAAAAAGTATAAATCATATACACGGTACAAATTTATGTCATAATGTGACATTGAATCATTATCTGTCTCTATGCTAGCGTCTTACCTGTAGGTACACAGGCAGCAGGGATTTCTCTCATGTTTAAACTGAAAATATTTTAATAGGAGCCCTCTTCCATCTACAGAAAGAAAACCCCTTAAGCTAATCAGGAGCAGATCTTTAGAGAAGTCTTTGGACCTGAATGAGAATGAAAATCTCCCAGAGAAGAGCAGTGCCTCAGACAGTGAAGAAGGTAAATCTCTTAACAACTGGGGTCTGTAAGACAACCTGACCGGTGCTCCAGCTCATTTGGTGGATGTTCTGGTAATATCCCAGTTTTGGGTCTAGAAGTGCGAAAATGTAGCCCTTTTTCCAGTGGATTGAAGCTAGTCACTGGTTAACAGAAGCACTGAGCACTTCAGCAGGTATCTCCTTTGGAAGCAAAGGTGCTGGTGACTCCCCTGGGAGGCTTCATCCCCATGGTCAAAGCTGAGCAGATGCTCTGGGATGTGCTGGTGGGTGGCAAGTCCCCTTGCACTGGTGGAGGCCCTGAAACTGCTGGATGGTACTTGGCTTCCAACTCAAAATCAGTTTTGATTTTAAGTAGTTAGGATTTTTTCCAAAAGCTTATACCAGAAATGGTAATTTTTTCTTCCCCAGATGCTACGTAGCATTGGTCTACATCATACAATTGCTTTTGCTTTTCAATTAATTTTAATTCACATTAAAAACTATGTCTGCTATAAAGTAAAAAAAAAAATAAAATGCTTTATGGAAATAATCTTATAAACTTACTATAAAAACTAAAGGTTAAAATCTTTTCTAAACACAATGTAGGGATTTCTTTCAGCAAAACACAAAGAAAAGAAGCTTACAGTGGGTATAGATAAAGCTACTTAGATTACTGACTTTTTAAGTAGAATCATTCACTGCAGTTTGGAAAGCTTGGCATAGTTTCAGAATATGAATTGCACACAAAAGAAATACATTGAAATGGGAGAAAAAAAAGAAAAAAAGACAAATTAAAAAAAACAATTCCAATGATCCCTGGAGGGGTTTCCAAGCCCCCCCATGGAGCTGTGGTGCTGAGGGCCATGGGTCAGTGATGGCCTGGCGGTGCTGGGGCAACAGTTGGGCTGGATGATCTTACAGGTCTCTTCCAACCAAAACCATTCCATGATTCTGAGTGAGGACTACATGTAGGTGTTCGCTTTTCCGTACAGAAGCAGGACTTGTTCCTTATTGCTCGTGAGCTCTACCGTATGTAAAAAGCAGGGAAAAAAATATTTCTCCTGTTGCAGTTTATGCCCCATATTTGCAAATCTTCCCTTAGTTTTAGGAAAGCATGACAGCCCTTGAAGTTTTGAGATGGCCAGTTAAAATATCTTTGTTGACCTAAAAGTGTCTGTGCCTTTGCTCTTTCAATAAAGTTCATAACTCATGAGATGAGTGCCAGTTTCAGAAAAATCCTAAGGAGGCTATGGGTATGTTACAATAGGGCTAATCATAGCCACTTTCAAGCCATAATCCAGATGAAGTAGCAGCAGTTAGTGCTACTTTTTCATCCATCAAAGTTCTGTGGATCTTTTTCTTGCTGCTCTAAGCAAGACAAAGTCCTATGTACCATAGAAGAAAAGATGGGTTGTCACAGTGAGTTGTTTGGGAGGTTGTTTTTACTGAGGAAGTGTCTCCAAGGATTGTAAGTGAATGAATTCCATGAAGTTCACCAAAGCCTCATTGTACCCTACAACTTACCAGCTTGTTAAAGGGATTATATCAACAGGAAATATTAACGAAACTTAAATTTAAATTAAATTTCACTATCTTTTACTGTAGTTAGTGATTAATGTGAGAAACTGACTTAAACTAACATTTCAAGACTCATTAAAAATAATTTTCAATAGCAGCATTAGCCTTCACATCTGTTTAAATGATTTTACGTTACACACTGAAACCTGAGAGTAGCATGGGGGAAATGACCTAGGGGTCCTGCTGGACAGGAGGATGGCCATGAGCCAGCAATGTGACCTTGTGGCCAAAAAGGCCAATGGCATCCTGGAGTGTATTAGAAGGGGTGTGGTTAGTAGGTCAAGAGAGGTTCTCCTCCTCCTCTACTCTGCCCTGGTGAGACCTCATCTGGAATACTGTGTTCAGTTCTGGGCCCCTTAGTTGAAGAAGGACAGAGAACGATATGAAGGGCTGACAGGCTGCACACAGACTGCTAAGTTCACAAATGTGTGAATGAAATGAAGGCTCAAGCCAAAAAAGAGAGCACATGGCTGCTGCTTGGCAAGCTCTGCAGTGATCAATTCCACACAATGTGGTGTTGCTGCACCTGAGGTACAAGGTCACACTTCTGGAACAAGTAAAACCCCGTGTTAAGTGGGAACAAGAGAAGCTGTTATGCATAACAAATAATTTCAAAAGATTCTGGATCAGACCTTAAGAAAAGCATCAGGCCATTTATAAATTTCCTTGCAGACACTGCACATAAAATTATGAAGCCATTTCTGTAAAGTGACTCATTAATTTAAAAGGGGGGCTGGTCCCTGAAGGGAAGACCCACTTGAACAGAAAGTTTCTGATGTCACACCGGGATTTCATTAGTGCATGGGCTAGAAAAGATGCTAAAATAAAATGTAAAAGAGTGGAAGCAGGTTTCTTGGCAGAGAGATATACCATAGAAATGAGAATTGGTATAAAATGCAAAGCTATGCCAATTTAAAAATCACACTCTAGCTCAATTGCAGAGCCAAACACATCCAGCTTTGTGTGCAAGCATTCTTAAATAAAACCAGCCAGAAAGAGGTTCCAACAAAATACTTGTTTTAAACCTGTAAGTACACCAGTAAAAAGATATTTGCACCAGTTTAATTTAACAGTAAGAAGGGTACTTGGGAGGGGTTCTAGCCAAAGGCAGAGCCATAAGTGTAAATTTACCTCATGCCATTTTTTAAAGCTTAGCCATGGAAGTCAACTGGCAATTAAGCCAGCTCTTTGGGGATTTTAACCCAAGTCTAACCTGGAAAATAGATTTGAAAGGACGTTATTACAGATCTTTTGCATGCTGACTTTACTGTGCAATCAAATTGATTGAATAGCCAGCACCATTTCTTCAGGATTCAGTGCGACACATTCCAATAGATGGTGGATATTCTGTAAATACATCACAAATGAGAATTTTGTCTCATTTTTTCTGTCCTGTTTTGATCACAGAATCCCAGAATTGCCTAGATTGGAAAAGACCTTTAACATCATCGAGTCCAATCTTTTTACCGGTGGTGCCCAGTGAAAGGACAAGGGGTAATGGACACAAACTTGAACATGGGAAATCTGATTGGGAAAGGGCTTCTAGAGGAGTCAGGAAAGGTGGGGCTGAAAGGGTGGAGGAGCAGAAACTTCATAAGCTGACTGCTGGCAAAGAAAATGTCATAAAAACACAGTCTCTATGCGCTTTTGCAGTTTTAAAGATATTCTGTCCATTACTTTCTTTCCATCTTTGCTTAGTAATAGTATAATGGCTTTTTTGTGTTAAAAATAATATTTTAGCCGTTATAAATCTAAGAAGTTTTGAAACAAATTCTTGTTCAGTTAATCAAACCAGAGAAGATTGACAGAAATTAATTTCACCTTGTACTAAGAAAGTTTTCCCCCTCAGAATAAGCCTTCTATCTACACAGTTGTAGACACTGAGGCTATGAACTGCAAGATGGGTAATTGATGGGGGTAGAGAGGAGCAGAAAGATTTATACTTAAACAGAAAAATTTATAGGGACTAGAGAGTAGCAAAAAAAAATCCTCTATTACTCTGAGCCATTTTATCAAAAAGATGTCTTTGAAAAGATGATTTGGAAGATAAAAGTTGCAAACAAAAAGACATTTTTGTTTACATTCAGGCATCATTGCTCACAAATATAAGAAATAAATTACATTTGTAATATAGATTTCAAAATTCAGAGAATAAAAGCAATCCTACCCATAATTAAAACTGTGATTTTGCTGAAGAAGGGAGTAATTTAAGAAAACAAGCAATTATAATATTGTAATTATTCAACTCCAATAGATATGAATAAGCTCCTCCAGTGTCTAATGTAAACAGAAGGATCACAAAATTTGGTTTTTGTCGGCTGAAGCTATAATAGATGCTGCTTCATTTTTGATACTACTAAAAGACTAAAGATCTCTTGGTGCTTTTGTAATACAAATGAGAAGTGTTGGCTTGAATTTAACAGTAAAACTGTTAGCATGAACAAGAAATATGCTTACTCTTGTAGAGCAGGGTGAGACAATTCTTCAACTGAGACACTATGATACTATCTGATGAGAAACAGAATTGTGATAATTTACACACTAAAACTGTATGCTATTAATAGATTTTCATACTTCAAAGGAACAAGCTGTCAGTTTATTTTTTTAAGTCAGAGGTCTTATCTTACCTTTTAATAGTGGTTTTACATGGCTTTCTGGAAAAAAAATCGGCCCCCGGGGGGAACAGGGAAGCGGCTCCAGCAGCCGATCGGCCGGAGACACACGTACGCACCCGCGGCTCCCGGACCCCTCAACGGCCGCCGCAACCGTCTCGCG
Source organism: Actenoides hombroni (assembly GCA_024336885.1). Classification (NCBI taxonomy): domain Eukaryota; kingdom Metazoa; phylum Chordata; class Aves; order Coraciiformes; family Alcedinidae; genus Actenoides; species Actenoides hombroni. The sequence continues at coordinate 2,640 of WUAM01009251.1, read as the reverse complement.
CTCGCGGCCGCTGTGCTGCGTGGCTCCTTATAAAGGCCCCGGGGCCCGCGGCGCGCGGCCCATTGGCTGCCGAGGAGGGCAAGGAGGGCACGTGACGCGGAGGCTCGGCGGCGGCGGGGGGTGCACCGAGCCCTACTGGGGCTTGACCGGGCTATACCGGCGCTGGATCTTTACGGACCAGGGCTGGACCCGGCCATACTGGGGCTGGATCCAATCATCCCAGGGCTGGATACGGCCATACTGGGGCTGGACACGGCCATACTGGGGCTGGATCAAATCATCCCAGGGCTGGATACGGCCATACTGGGCCGGGAACCGCCCTACCGGGGGCGGGATCCATCACCCCCGGGGTTTCTTGCTAGGATAGATGGCTGCACTTTGGTCTGCCTTTGAAAAAGGCCCTAAGTGGAAATAGCAGGAATGTAGTGTGCCTGTGAGGGTTTCTGCAGTTATTTAATGGGTGTATGATTCTGCAGGCCAGCCCTATGTGCATATGCTATGTCACAGGTGGGGAGTTCTCAGGGAAGACACACAGTAGAAAAGTGACCAGAAGTAGGCAAGAGCCAGGTAAACTGAGCGCAGAAATGCCAGGAAACAAATGGCATTTTTAATGCATGTTTCTTTTAGGATCCAACATTTTGGATTGTTTAGCAAGCATTCTAGGGAACTGACCTTTGTGAATGCTTTGGATGCCTTTTATAACATTCCAGAGGCACAAAAACTGCTGTTACTGCAGCTGTAATTTCTGTGGTGGTTTTCTTTTGTTCCTTGTCTTCATGTATTTTCTCCACTGAAGAATGTGGCTGCTAGCTCCCGCCCCCGAGACCCCACCCCACCGACCCTGCCCCATAGATCCCAACCCATACATCCCGACCCCTAGATTCTAGCCCCATAGATCCCTGCCCCAGAGATCCCACCCCACAGATCCCAGCCCCATAGGTCCTGACCCACAGATCCCAGCCCCACAGATCCCAGCCCCACAGATGCCATCCCCATAGGTCCTGACCCATAGATGCCAGCCCCAGAGATCCCAGCCCAGGATACTTTAAAAATTATTGCACAATTCCATTTGTTCTGTCCTCTCAGTGGGATGAACCCGTTCTTCACAAAACATATCTGCTCTTGTGTGTGGATTGTATTACACACTGACCTCTCTGGACCTTGTGGGTACTGCTGGCCTCCTGTCCCTTTAAAGGCCAAAGTTGAACACTACATTATCTGAATAGACAACACCTTATTCTCATTCCCCAGTGATTCTAAGCTTCCCACTGAAACTTAGTTCTTGCTTACAGCTTTTGCTCTTGGTTGACCTGGACACGTATCAATGCCACTGAGTTCATACTTTCTTTTCAACTTTCTCATCTGCAGTAGAAAAAATAATGGAAATAAAATAAATGTGCACAATGTGTAGGCAGAGCTGAACAGTGAAAAAGTCAACAAAGCAGTTACAGTAATTCTTAGCAACAGCTTGCTTTTATACATACAGAGATTTGGACCCATTTATAACACATTTCCTGAAGAAAGGACTAAATCAGCTTTTACTTGAAGCAAGAGTTCTGGGAAATGAAGTTGCAGAGATGCTGAATCATTAAAAAAAAAATCACATCTGTGGTTAGGATAGAAGCTTGTATGACAAGTCTAGAACACATTTGGAAGTTTTAAGAAAAAGAGAAGACATAATTCCTGGTGGAGATAATCTTATTTACAGCTACAGAGAGATGCAGAACATAAAAAACCTGAAAGTTAAGTCAGTTCCTTTCAAATAAGTTTCTCAAATGAAACTGTTGTTTCAAATGAGCTTTTAGTGGAGGATTTTTCAGTAACACTGGCAATTTAGCAAAGAATTTTCTTGTGGTCAAAGTTCTTTTTTTCAGATGATGAATGGTTTTGATGAGTAGTTTCTTGACTTTTGATGATTTTTCTATCCTTGTGGCTGGTATTCAATATGTGTTTAGTGTCTTGCAAAGAGTAGGATGTAATGAGATCTCTAAAACTTCTGGCCAGAATACTATATTTTGCCGAGTACTTTCTGGGATAAAGTGCCTTTCATATCAGCCTAGTATGCAAGGATTATTAGGTACTGGATAGAATTCAACTTTTTCAGTTAGATGCCTAACTTTGGATACTACAAAGTATTTGTGTTGAAGCATGACAAATCCTAAAACATAAATCTCAGTCAGCTCAGGAGAAAAGCAGGAAGGGAACATCATGACCAGCCTACAAGACAAAGGCTGGACTCATAACGTGGCTCCAGCCCAGGGACAAGCACTTGTCCATCCAAGAGGCATCTTTTTCGCCCAATATCAAGCAAATGTTCTCAAGAACCAGCAGCTCATAAACAGCCGAGCACTTGCTAAACACCAGGGATTTACCAAGGCACAGACTGGAAAGAGGATCAGGCCCCAGGGTATGTTTAAGCTGATTATTTTTTGGAGGGGACTAAGCTGAGGCAATGTCGATCTGCATGGGAGATGAGAATGCCACTAGGACAACTGTCCTAGAAACCAGAGGAGTGAAATTTGGCTGGCCTTCAAAGCAAAGTCAATGTGCCTGCTGTAATTGGAGAGGGAAGGCGTTCTCCTGTGCATGTCCCTTCTGGACGCTCGTTCAACACACCCCGCCATTCCCCGGCCTGGGACA
>WUAM01009215.1:0-23129 GCA_024336885.1 Actenoides hombroni | reverse complement strand
ACCTCTGGGAGCCCCTGAGACAGACTGAAGGGAATGTTCTGAGTTGAATAAATTAGTCAGGGCAAAAGCTGGAATTCATCTTTTGCTGAGTTAATGACAGGAAAATTCACCTATATTGGTGACTGGCTAGTTAACAAGAATCTAACAGGGCATCAGGATTTGGCCTTCTGTGATTTGAATACTTTCTAAATTATATTTTATGCCAGAATGCTGCAATGCTACTTTTTGGACCCACCCAGGAGTACACAGCAGCCCCCAGGGTGCTCAGCACCCATCCAGGAGAGCACAGCAACCTCCAGGGTGCTCAGCGCCCATCCAGGAGCACACAGCAACCCCCAGGGTGCTCGGCATCCATCCAGGAGTGCACAGTAGTTCCCAGTGTCCTCAGCACCCACCCAGGGGCACACAGCAACCCCCAGGGTGCTCAGCACCCACCCAGGAGAACACAGCAACCCCCATCCTCTGGGGGCAGAAATTTTTCCTAATATCCAGACTAAGCCTCAGCTGGTGCAACTTGAGGCCGTTTCCTCTTGTCCTGGCATTTGTTACTTGGAAGAGATGGAATCCCAGCTGGCTCCAACCTCGTTTCAGGGAGTTGTCAAGAAGGAGAATGGTTCTCCTGAGCCTCCTGTTCTCCACATTTAACAACTCCAGTTCCCTCAGCAGCTCCTCACAAGACTTGTGCTGGCTGGTGACAGTGCCTCACCCATTCTGAAGGGCAAGGAGTTTGCTTGATTTAATTAAAAAGAAGAACTTTTTAATGAGCGAGGTGATCAGAGAAATCTCTTGCAGGACTCAGCACACAATACGCTGGGTCAGTGAAGCATCTGGAGTGGCTCTGTAGATGCTGGACGTGGAGAGCTGCGGTGCTGGTGCTGCCTGGGGCAGCCTGCGGGCACTGAGCTGCTTCGCAGGGTTTACATATTATTAAGATCAAAAGAGTAATTTCCTGAAGCTTTTTTTAATCCATTTTCAGGCAATGGCAATCAGGTTATTCAGGACTTTCTACTTCAAATTGTTTAGTGGGATAATAGGCTTACATCTGTAATTTTTGAAAATTTATGGAATAAATATTTATTATGTCACCATTTGTCTTAATCTCAGTTTCATTTCAGATTTCTGAACTTCGTGCATTTTGCTGAAAATCCCGGGGCACGAGACTTCCTGGGCACCATGTTTGGGCCCTCGTCACGCTGGGAGCTGTAGTCCCGGGGCACGAGGCTTCCTGTGCTCCATGTTGGTGTCCCTCGGCATGCCGCGAGCTGTAGTCCCGGGGCACGAGACTTCCTTGGCACCATGTTTGGGCCCTCGGCATGCTGGGAACTGTAGTCCCGGAGCACGGACCTTCCTGTGCGCCATGTTGGTGTCCCTCGGATTAACAGGCATTGACATGATTAACTACTGGCTGAACCTTCCGGGGGGACTTCAGCGCCTTTCCCACACACGCCGAAAGGTGGAGCTCCCCTTTCTTCCACAAGGGAATTCCACTCCCAGTGCCCGCCCAGGAACCTCACCTCTGCCAGCGGGAGGGTGGACGTGCAGCAGGCAGAGAGGTGTGACCTGGGGACAGCGTCACTGTCAGGACACGGGTCAGCGGCCAGCCAAGGAATCGTAGAATAGTTTGGGCTGGAAGAGACCTTCAGGATCATCCAATCCAACCTTACTCCCAGTCCTATCAAAACCACTCAACCCTGTCCCTGAGCACATCACCTACCTGCCTCTTAAACCCCTCCAGGGATGGTGACTCCACCACCTCCCTGGGCAGCCCTTTCCAGTGCCTGACAGCCCTTTCTGGAAAGAAATGCTTCCTGATCTCCAGCCTGAAGTTGGGAATGCCATTTCTGCTTTTCAGCCTCCATATTTCAGAGTTTTTACTTTGAAAGTAGATTTGTACAAGGAAACAGTTCCACAACCTCCATTGGTTGGATTATATTTTAGCTAGACATAAACAAACAAACAAAAAAAGTGTCCTGAATACTAGGAGATCTTCAAATTAGATCCTACTAAAAACAGTGTCATTTCAGGCATTTTGCAGTTGCTAACCATTTGGAGCCAGTTTTGTCTCCCAGTGTCACCTAGTCCCCTCCCAGCTCCTCCTACTGTGTCCCCCTCCCAGTTCCCTCCAGCCACCCCCAATTCCTCTCCTGGCCTCTCCCAGTCCCTCCTAGTATGTCCCAGTAGCCCAAAACCACTTCCCAGTTCACTCCAGGCACCCCAAATTCCCCTCCAGTCCTCTCCCAGGTCTCCCTACTACATCCCAGTACCCCAAAACCACCACCCAGTTCACCCCTCTATGATTCTGTGCTTGGCTTGAAGCAGGATAAGTGCTGTACTTCTGAAGCTTTTGAACTCACTTGCCTACTACTAAATACTTGACATATTAAAGAGCGTGGCAGTGGTCTGAAAGTAGGAAGATGGAGCAGAAAGTAGGTTTAAACGTCCTTTGGACTGTATGGGAGAGAATTCCAGCTGCATATCAAAGAATGGAGAATGTGGCAAACATTGAAGAGCTGAAACTGAACAAACAAGAAAGCACAAAAAAAACCCCAAAAGAACAAAAAGCCCACCAAAAAAACCAAACCCCCCCACAAATTAACAAAAAAACAAAACAAACAAAAAGAACAAAAAAACCCCAAACAAACAAAAACAAATAAACAAACAACAAACCCACAAATGAACAAAAAATGAAACCAAAACAAAAACCAAACAAAAAACCCACAAGCAAAAAACCAACCAAACAAAAAAAACGGAAGCCCCGTGCCCCGGGACTACAGCTCCCTGCATGCCATGGGCACAAACATGGCTCACAGGAAGTCCCGTGCCCCACGACTACAGCTCCCGGCATACCGTGGGCACAAACATGGCGCACAGGAAGCCCCGTGCTCCGCGACTACAGCTACCAGCACGCCAAGTGCACAAACAAGGTGGACAGGAAGCCACTTACCCAGGGACAACAGCTCCCGGCATGCCGAGGGACAGGGGGGACCTCATCAAGATGAGGAAGATGGAAGATGGAGCCAGACTCTGCTCAGTGTCATCCAACGACAGGACAAGGGCCAACGGGAGTAAGTTGGAGCACAAGAGGTTTAGGGCAAACACAAGGGAAAACTCTTTCACTGTGAGGGTGACAGAGCCTGGCACAGGCTGCCCAGGGAGGTTGTGGAATCTTCTTCTCTGGAGACATTCCAAACCCACCTGGATCTGTTGTCAAAAAACAGTCTTTTAAAATACTTGTTTGTATCTAGTTTCTGCCAGCTATCATAGTTGTAATATAATTTTTAATGATTTTTCATATCAACCAAAACACTCCTGCTAAACAGTATTTCAGGGCCCTCCAGCGTTCCTATTGCATGAACAGCCCCAGTGATTCACCCAGGCTGCTCATGGGTGTGAGGCTGCACAAAGGCTGTACACAAAATGAGCTGTGCAACTTATTCACTGGCTTGCTCAGCCATCATGCCCCTGGAGAACATGACATGATGCTGTGCAGAGCTGGTTACCATGTGCCTCCTACAAGCAGTTCATGTGCAAAGGGTCTCCCCTAGGGGAAAAAAAACCCCCACATTCTTGCTGGTTACAGCCTTCTGTCACAGCCTACACAAAGCAGCACATAAAACCACTTAGTTGCATTACAAAGGAATAAAAAACTGTTTAGACCAAATCTGCCCACAGTGTTGTAACTCTTAAGTTATTAATTCATTTAAAGCTTATTTAAGCTGGACAACTAGTATCTCTTAATATAGATGGGTAGGTAGAGATACATGAATACATCAGAACTTGCATTTTTCGGGAGGATGAATTTGCTGTAGTAATGTTCATTGCTTTTTCAGGAACCCATGTAGTGAGGAGAAACAACTTTACAAGCATATAAATACATGAGCAACATCTTTGTATGCTATTCATGGATAAACCTACATTACCATAATTAATAATCATTAATAATCGAGCCTGTCTTTGCTAAACCCCAGCAAGCACCTTTCCTCCAGAGCATTGTTTTCCGCAGGCATTCTCAGGCACAGTGTGAGATGCACTCTGGGGTTTGACAAACCCCTGAGCTATGGAGCTCTCCTATCTCTGGCACCCTGGGGATTGGACCCGTTCCTGGATGGGGCTTTCAGGGCATTCAGCTGTCAAAAATCATCAGAACAACGTGTTCAGCTGACTTGGATGTGAAACTGAGTCTTTCCAAATTGCCTTGTAGGGGCTGTGTATCGAGTGTCTCAGTGTGTGGGCTTGCCTCCTCAGCTGGACTGCCTGTGAAACTGGGGAAGAGTTGCTCACCCTGCATCTAAAGTGCAGGGCAAAGGCTTGACATAAAATTGCTTGACTAAATATGAAGTTACATGTATTATTCTCCCTATTTATACGTAGCTGAGATTCACCTCTTCACATTCAATATGCTTTTCAGACAGCATCCTGTTGCCTACAGTAAGCTTTACCTTCTACTATGAACGCTTTCAAGGTTGCTTAGAAACATCCCTTTCTCCCTATTTATAAGTAGCTGAGCTGCAACTGTTCACCCTAAATATGCTTTTAAGACGGCATCTTGTTGCCTACAGTAAGCTTTACCTTCTTCTATGAAAATATTAAGAACAATAAAAATAAATGAAATAAATAAATGTTAACAAGTAAATAAATTAAAAATAAAAAAGAAAACTGTTCACAATTTAAAATATTAAAAATAAAATAGTAAAATTAAACTCATGCAAAAGAAAAAAGAAAAAAAAAGAAAATTACAATAAAATTAAATAAAAATAATACAACAGGATACAAAAATAAAAATGAAAACAAAAAGTAAAAGAAATAAATCCCCCCCGCCCCCCCCCCGCCCCCCCCCCCCCACCCCCCCCGCAGCCACCGGACCCGGGTGGCGGGCCCGTAGCCCTTCTCGTTGCGGGCGGCGATGCGGAAGATGATGGCGGGCTTGGTGGTGTAGTCGATGTGCGCGGTGGAGAGGCTGCCGGCCTGCACCAGGCAGGAGGGGCTGGGCCCGCAGTAGACCCGCATGAAAGCCAGCTGGGCAGGGGGGCCGCCCCGCGGGCAACCTGGGCCAAGGTCTCACCACCCTCAGCATCAGAAACTCCTTCCTTCTCTCCAGTCTAAATCTCCCTCTTAGTTTAAACCCATCACCCCTTGTCCTGTCCCAACAGCCCCTGATCACAAGTCTGTCCCCATCTTTCTGACCTGTCCCTGGCCACCAAGAGCCAGGGAGCGAACATGGGGCTGCTGGATCGAGAGCCACCTCTGCACGCCCAGCAAGGGACCGTTGGGTTTTTTTGTTTGTTTGTGTTTGGTTTTTTTTGCTCTTGGTTTTTTTTTAATTTGAAAACATGCAGATCACACTGGACTTTAGGCTGATATTTTTCAGTAGTAAAAAGCTATTCTGTTTGTTCATAGATTTGGGGAGAAAAACAGGACTGCACTTACTAGTAGCCCATTTGTTTACAGTTGTGGATCTTATTATTCTGATTATAACAAATTGAATCTGTTTTTGATAATGTATAATCTGCTTTATACATATGTTATTGATTTGAGGCTTTTCATTGTTGTCTGAGTCTCCATCTGCTGTTGCTTCTTTTTTTTCCAGGGGAAGCCACTCTTTGTGACTCAACAGCAGATGTCTCCTCTCTCCAGAGAAGGCATCCTTGATTCTTTATTTGTTCTCTTTGAAGAATGCAGAAACCCTGCTTTAATGAAAATCAAACACGTTGGCAACTTTGTCAAGTATACAGCAGTGATACAGTGCAATAGTACTGAAAGATCCACAGTAGCAATTTAACACCTGCATTATCATTTATGTTCAAGTTTACATCTGCATAGCCTTTGCTGTCTTTTGTATCCAAAAAGACAGGTGAGATTTTTTTTTATTTCTTTCTTTTTTATTGAAATATAGATGAAAAAAAAAAAAATAACACATTTCTAGCCCTACATGAGATCAAATTGCTATGTGTTTACGTGACTACACCTCCAAGCATGTCGAGAGACACCAACATGGCGCCCAGGAAGCCCTGTGTCCCGGGGCTACAGCTCCCGGCATGCCGAGGGACACCAGCATGGCGCACAGGAAGCCTCCTGCCCCACGACTACAGCTGCCGGCATGCCGTGCGCACAAACATGGCACACAGGAAGACCCGTGCCCTGGGACTACAGCTCCAGGCATGCCGAGGGACACCAACATGGCGCATAGAATCATTGGATGTTAGGGGTTGGATGGGACCTCTGGAGATCATCCAGTCCAACCCCCCTGCTGAAGCAGGATCACCCAGGGCAGGTCACACAGGAACACATCCAGATGGGGCTTGAAAGTCTCCAGAGGAGGAGACTCCACAACCTCTCTGGGCAGCCTGCTCCAGGGCTCCAGCACCTTCACAATAAAGAAGGTCTTCCTCATGTTGAGGTTTAACTTCCTGTGAGGAGCTGTAGTCCCGGGGCAAGGGGTTTCCTGTGCGCCATGTTGGTGTCCCTCGGCATGCCGGGAGCTGTGGTCCGGGGCACGGGGCTTCCTGTGCTCCATGTTGGTGTCCCTCGGCATGCCGGGAGCTGTAGACCCAAGACACAGAGCTTCCGGTACACTGTGTCAGTTCCCGTGGCATGCTGGGAGGCATAGTCCCGGACACGGGGCTTCCCGCTACGCCATGTTTAATTGGTTGCTTCAAGGCTAAAGAAAGCCACGAGGGCAGAGCGGCGTGCTGCATTTCTGTCTACCACGTACATCAGCCCGGTACAAAATTGTTGTGAGCACTGGAAAATTGCCCATCACATGAGTGGGTTCAGCAGACAATGAGCTACGGGACACGGGCACAAATCCGGCAGGCCTGGAAAGCAACAACATGCCAGGGAGCGGCACCCATGCAGACACCGTTCCCTCGGTCAGAATGAACTGGGACTTCTGATGCTACTTGATCAGGTGCTGAAAAAAAAGTCTGGGTTGAAAACACAAGACAGAGTGGTGGAAAAAGGAAACATCTGACCATAAAATGAATCCAGAAGAGAGAAGCTGAGCAAAGCCAACTTCTTAGGCCTTCTGTGATGAAAACCATGCATCCAGAGTGGAGACAGTAAGGATGTCAGGGACAGGGGAAAGCCTTTGGCAGCCAGGGACTTTAAATTGACATTATTTCTAAAACCAGCACAAGCAGGAGACAATTTAATAGGCTTTGGGACAAAGCAATTGAGATCAGTCATTCTCAACTGACCTAACTGAACCATGTGAGGCACATGAACATTTCCAGTGCAGACTCTTATTTCCAGAAAGTGAAGCTGAGAGAGTAGAATTTGTTTCAGTTTAACTTGCTTCATAATGCTGCACCTAAGAAATGTACCTGTGGAACCGTCCGAAAGTAAAAAAAGAGGAAACAAGGTCCATTTAGGTTAGAAATTGCCCAAATGGGGCAGAAACAAGCAGGGCAAAATCCCTGCTCTCAGAGAGCTTGCCTTTTGATATAGTCCAGGATGTGGAGCAGGCTCATGATACGCACACAACCTTAATTAGCAGCCCCAGTTAATAAGGAGCAGCACCAGCAGACCACTGGTCGAGCAGTCAAAACCACTGGGGGCAAGGGAGCCTAGAACTGGACACCATACTCCAGATGTGGCCTACTAGAGCAGAGAAGAGGAGGAGGAGAAGAACAACCTGCCTTGACCTGCTGGCCACACGCTTCTCAAAGCACCCCAGAATACACTGGCCTTCTTGAAAACAAGGGCACACTGCTGGCTTGTGTTTAAACTTTTCTCCCCCAGGACTCACAGGTCCTTCTCCACGGAGTTACTTACCAGCAGGTCAACAGGGATGAGGTGACAGAAAGCAGCCATATGGAAAAGGACTTAAAAGTGCTGATGGATGAGAAGCTGAGCAGACAGTGTGTGCTTGTAGCCCAAAAAGCCAATGGCATCCTGGGCTGCCTCAAAAGAAGTGTAGCCAGCAGATCAAGAGAGGTGATTCTCCCACTCTGCTCTGTCTGGTGAGACCTCACCTGAAGTATTGCATCCAGGTCTGGAGCCCTCAATACAGTAAGGGTCCCTCCTACTTGACCCCCACCCTGCAGATAGTTGTAAACATTCATCAGCTCCCCTCTCAGGCTTCTCCCCTCCAGGCTAAACAGCCCCAGGGCTCTCAGCCTTTCCTCACCAGAAAGATGTTCCAGTCCCTTCAGCATCTTCATAGCTCTCTGTTGGACTCTGGACTCTCTCTTGTATTTCACTGTCTCTCTTGCACAGGGGAGCCCAGAACTGGACACAATACTCCCGAGGGGCGGCGCCCGAAGCCCGGAGCCTGGGCCTGAGGCTTCTTCCGAGGCCTGTGAGGGGCGGGGGCTGAGGCGTGGCCGTGGGGCGGCTCCCGAGGTCCGGGGCCTGGTGTTGAGGTGGCTTCCGAGGCCCGTCAGGGCTCGGGCCTGGTCCTGAAGCTTCTTAAGAGACTCTTGAGGCCTGGTTGTGGGGCGGCCCTCGAGGCCTGTGAGGGCCGGGGCCTGGGCAATTGGTGCCATGATCCATGTACACACGTGATTTTGAAATAGTAGGAATGGTCTCCTCTGACATTTCCATAGGCATTACTGAGTTTGAACAGAGGAGCTTACAGCTTTGCTTGACAACAGAACTATCTGTAAGCATTGATGGTAAGCAGACTAATGTATTTCCCATCATATGAATAAAGAAAGATATTCAATATGGCTGAATAGAAAAGTCTGCTGAAACCCACAGAAAGAAGCTTTGATAAGGAATTGTAGCAACGCTTCCATGTTCCATGGGAAATTTTAGATGTTAAACTAAGAACTGGGCATCATTTGGTTTTTCAGAATTGCTACAGGCAAAACTTCTAAAAGCTAGACCTTTCAGCAGGTGGGGAATCTATAGTTCTGTAGAACATCCCTCATTGACCATCCTAGTTGGGATGCTGGTTGGGAGCAGTGCATCAACACCTGACGGGCTTCCGTCAAGATTTGCTATAGTCACACCCAACTGCATCTACATTGGGCTTCTTGTAGCTGACAGACTAATTAATTGGAATGGAAATACAATTTTATGAGGAGTTATTATGATTTTTCAATACATTGTTCCTTTCTGAAGTGCATCATACCCTTCCAACTACAGAACTAAAGGACACCATGAAAGACAGAGTTGGATAAACACAATTTATAGTCAGTTTATAGTTTTTTTGGTGTGGTGGAGTCACCATCACTGGAAGTGTTCAGGAGGAGACTGGATGGGGTGCTTGGTGCCATGGTTGTTTAGGTGGTGTTGGATTGGTTGATGGGTTGGACACGATGATCTTGAAGGTCTCTTCCAAACTGTTTTATTCTATTCTATGTATTCTATCCTTGGAGGTGCTTCAGCAATGCAGAGATGTGGTGCTAAGGGATGTGGTTTAGCACCAGCCTTGGTAGAGTTAGGGTTAAACTGCAGCAGGACTCTCCAGATGCTGAGTGAGATCAAATGGAGCAGAGTTCCTAGATAAACATCTGTCACAGCTCCTCCACGGGAGGAATCTGTAGCCACTTTTAAGAGATGGAAATTCAGAATGCACAGGACTTGGCTGTCATCTCTCAAAGAAGGAAGTTTAGCTTGTGTTTGCTGGCTCCTTTATCTCTAGAAGGAGGTTGTAACAGCTCAGCACTATTTAGCCCGTCCCCCGCCGCGCCCGACCCCTCTCTCCCTGTGCCCCGCTGCAGGAGCCGTGCGGGCCCCGCTGGACGGCAGCGCGGAGCCGCCCGCCCGCTGCGTCTGCTACGGGCTGGGCCGGTTCAGCGGCTGCCCCGCGGCCCGCGAGCAGCTGGCTTTCCTGCTGCTGCTGCTGGGGGAGCTGCGGGTGAGCACCGGGGGGAGCCGGGGCTGCCCGGGGGGCCCGGTGGATCAGGGAAATGAAGTGTAAAATATTTTATGTGTCAATACATGGAAACCAATTCAGCAAAAAGGAGAGGGTACAATGTGACCATTAGTTGAGCAGAATTGACTGATGAATGAGAAAAGGAAGGGAAAAAATGGAAGAAACAAATTAAATAGCTGACAAGATGAAGTCCGCAATATCCAAAACTGAAGAGTGGGAATTCATCTCAGTTAATAGTTGTCAACAAGTTAGCAGAGGACAACCTCACTGACAATAAAAAGGACAAAGTCAGGGCTTATCATTCCTCTTCACCACCCTCAGCAGTCACACCTGCTGACGTGCACTCTGGGCAGCTTAACCAGTCTCTGGGTGTTGCAGAGACCACTTCACTGAGCAAGCTTCCTCTCAAGACACAGGCAACTCTCTGGATGCTGGACTAGAGATGACTTCCATCTGTCCAGCCCTAAACACGGCCAAAGTGACGGCCTGCGGAGGGCACAAGCATGGCTCACAGGACGCCCCGTACCCCACTACTACACCTCCCAGCATGCCGAGAGCCACCAACATGGCGCCCAGTAAGCCCCGTGCCCCAGGACTACAGCTCCCGGCATGCCGAGGGACACCAACATGTCGCACAGGAATCCCCATGCCCCGGGACTACAGCTCCCGGCATGCCGAGGGTACAAACATGGCTCACAGGAAGCCCCGTGCTGCAGTGTATTTCTGCTCTCCTCCACTGGCACATTCCTGCTTCAGAATGCTTTCCCACTTACAGCTCTAAACTCATTTCATCGAGGTGTTCAGCCTTTTTCAACAGAATGCAGCTCTAATCTTCAAAGCCTGGGAAAGTGTCTGTTACAGCTCAGCCAGTCTCAGCACAGTGCTTATTGCAACTGAACACCAGCCTTTGTTCTGGGCCCTGTTCCCACTTGCCTCTGCCAAGTAAGTATAAGCACAAGGAATTATTCTGTAATGACAGTAATTTAAAATGAGGCCAAAAAAAAATAAAATTGCCAAGAATTAAAAATAAAAAGTATTTCTTCCAAAGCTCTTGACAGCTCCCACTAAACCTTTTTATGCCTCTGGGATGTAATATCTTTTTGGCTCATGATTAATTACAAATTCATCTACCATGTCCTCTAGTGCAGCACAGATATAGCAAGTACCTCTTTGTACCCTGGAAACTGAGTAAGATTAATCATCACAGCTTTTATCACTTCAAGTGACATTCATTTTGTAGGCAAGGGTTACCCTGAATATACTGGCAAGTCTTAAACTTGGCTTTGTAAATGTGACCAGTCTACCAGTCTAATAATTTGGGTTAACTGAAGGTAAGAGGATGTTCCATTTTCTGCCCATGTATATTATAAAGACTGGGCTCCAGGGTCCTCCGAGGTTAATGTTTTCCATACTTGGCTCAGACACCTCCTAACTTTCACAGGAGCTTTCCAGCTTTGTACAGGAGACTGTTTTGTTGGCCTTTCCATTAATTTTCTGGCTTAATGCATGAGAATATGACAATCTCATTGGAATTGCCAGACAAGACTCCAGTCCTGTGAAGTTTTATGGAATATTCTTAAACAGGACGACAAGTTGATTTCAGTGAGAATGTTCAGGCTTATTCAACTTGAGCTAAGTCTTCCAATTAGGGGAATTCTGAACACTGTGTATTAAATAGAATAATAGAATCAATAAGGTTGGAAAAGACCTCAAAGATCATCAAGTCCAACCTGCCACTCATCTCCCAGAAGGAAGATGCTACCTGAGGCAGAACAGGGGGAGGAAGCCTGAGCTCTGTGCTGGACTTTGTTCTCCAGCCTGGTTTCCAAATAGGAGCTGGAAAAGTGGATGCTGAGTGTCTCCAACAGGACCTTCAGAGCAGGCCCCAGGAAGTCTGGTTGCAGAGCTGTAGTTACTGAGGATGTTGAAATAGTGAAACCCAGCCCACAACACCTGCTGAGCTCATGGAACCTGTGGCACGTTTGGCCGCGAACAAGAAGGATTCAGGGGCATCGTAAATGCTGAAGGATTAAACATCAGTGCTGTGGGAACTCAACTGTCTTCTGAAATTAAGCTAAGGATTAGGCCCATGAGGAGCACACACCAAGGTATCACCACCGTGGCTTCCAGGCAAGTTGTGGTGTCTCACCACCGACACCTGAGGACATGTTGGCTACAGAACCACCATGGTGCTCAGAGCCATCAGAGAAGCTGTTATCCCTCCCAAAACAGAGTGAGGGACAGAGGTGATGCCCACATGTGGCACCAGAAGGACACTTCTAAACTGTCAAATACTAAATCAAGTGAAGAAATATACCACCTTCTGCAGACCAAAAAATCAACATGATCTGAAATCAAGACAGTCTTGGTATATCAGTCCTCTACTTTTCTTTAAATTCTTACTGTATTCACCAAATAATTCTATTCTATAGCATTTTCAGAGAAGGATATTACAAGCGAAGACTAAAATCTAAGCAAATGAATCAAATGATTACTCCAAAATTCTCACAATAGTTATAAGAGCTGCATCATTTCAAACCTCATATTTTCCACATATTAAAATAATGCACTTTACTCACCTGTTCAGTTAACCAGTACAGTCTGGTTGGAGCTGAAAAAGCATGTTAAACATAGTGAGGACAAAGCTTGAATGTTTGGGCAGCCCCTCTAATCTTACTTTCTCTTCTCCATGCTGAAGTTAACTTATATCCTGACTGTTTCTGCATTCAGCTCTTTTCTAATGTTTTTCATGACATAATGAAGGGAGTACCAGAAACTCTTTAAGAACTTTTAAATCCACCACTACTTATTACCCTTCGCATGGTCATTTTCTAACATTATTGAACATATACAGGTTTTTTTTAAATGAAAGTTGTTCTATGTCATTCTAATGTTTTCTATTATCTCTACATTAACCTTTAGTTTAGTATGTATTTTTTGACATTTCAATGAATGGCAGAGTTGGTGAGAACACATATATTTCCATTGTGGAATTCAGATAAGGACATCCCAGTCCCCATCATCCCCACAGCTCACCTCGCTCACTCCATGAAGGTGATTGCTGTTGACTCCTGCTTCCTTTCAGCAGCGTTTACTTTCTGCAGGCGTTGCCACCGCTCCAATGATTTACTATCCAAGTTGTCCTTCCTCACACAGGGCACCATTTGTGGTGATTGATTCACGGACTCTGTCTTGGTGCAGAAACGAAGATGTTTATTGCTACTTCACACAACCTCTTGATATAACAGAGCATCCACCCAATTCTGCAGAAGGATGTAGCAGTAAAGGCTTAACATGCACCATGCACCAGAACAGGTTAGGGGTTGACCTGCTTGAAAGCAGCTCCATGGAGAAGGACCTTGGAGTCCTGGTAGACAGTAAGTTATCCATGGGACAGCAATGGGCCCTTGTGGCCAAGAACACAAATGGTCTCCTGGGGTGCACAAAGAAAATTGTGTGAATCACTGTGGCTCCCTTAATCACATGCACCTTTCTCAAGAAATATGTGAGGAGATGGAGTGTTTAATTTTGGGGTTTTGTTGGGGGTTTTTAAGGTATGAGACAGAAAATCACAGGTTTGAGTAGTTATGAGACCATTTGTGTTCCCTTGGCACAAGAAGCTCGAGTCATAAATCACGTTTTGAAGGCAGGTCTGTTCCATTTTAGCACCAGCCCTGCCTTACCTCAGGCCCCGTGCCCCGCGACTACAGATCCCGGCATTCCGAGGGACACCAACATGGCGCACAGGAAGCCCCGAGCCCCAGGACTACAGCTCCCGGCATGACAAGGGACTCCAACATGGCACACAAGAAGCCCCGTGCCAAGGGACTACAGCTCCCTGCATGCTGAGGGACACCAACATGGCTCACAGGAAGCCCCGTGCCCCGGGACTACAGCTCCCGGCATGCTGAGGGACAAAACTTGAGATTTTTCAGTATCATGCAAGTCCAGTTTAAATGTACTGTTGTCAGTAGGCAGGAAAAATGCAGCACACTCCAACCTCACAGACTGCGCATTTAATTAATTTGTGTTTGCAAATTTTGTTTCTCCAATAAGTTACACCCTCCAGCATTATAAGGAAGCACTTTTAGCCTATTCAATTTCCACATAGACCATTTAATTTCTAGGAAACATCTATCACTCTCTGAGGCTTCAACCCTTTTGTCTTTCCAGCCCCCCAGTCTCTTCTGCGCTGCCTTCAGTGCACGCACATCCTATTCATCCCCTGACCTCCCTGCCCATCTTGGCATTATTGACTCTCCACCTTGTTTTCAATTAGCTATGAAATGAAGGCAGCTCCAGGTAACACAGCAGGTTTATTATTCCTGATCATAATATTTCCTTTACCAAAAAGAATTTAGAAGAAAATAAAAAAACTCAGAGGGAAACTAAGAGAGGACCTTTTCAGTTGAAAAGACCTTTTCAGTTGAAACTGTTCTCTGGAACTCTGCCAAAGGAGGATCAGTTCATCTCCTACCTGTATATTATTTAATCCCCACCTGATTTTTTTTTTGTTAAGTAATAACTATTTCTGTAGTATGCTGTTATAATGGAAACTGCAACTTAAAAATTCTGAAAATAGATTCTTCTTTCACACCCAAGTGAAATGAGTGCTCTCCATGTTCACTGAAGTCAAGCATTCCAGTAAATAGTATTAGAAGTCAGAATGGCTCAACTCAGATAAGTATTTATAGTTCCTAATAGATTCTGAATACTGATAACTGTGGAGAGCTGATGAAAATAATTTCTTCCTCTTTCCCTTCTTCTAGGGAGATATTAATGTTTTTCTTTTCTTCATTCTGTCTCATAAATTTGAGTTTATCCACCTGAAATGCCATTCATTTGAACAAAAAAAACTAAACAAGTCAAATTCAGCCTTGTGGAAGATAAAACAGTGGGGGGAAAATGGCTTTTTTTGGAGGTTGGATGGAAGATTCAGACCATCCTGCTGTACAGGGTGCAAACATCAGGATCTGAGCTGGAACCCAAGCCCAGCCTGTGCTCTAACCTGCTCTGTAAGTCTGAGCGAGTTCCATCTCCTTTGCTTTGGGAAGAACTAGGCCAGGCTTCAAACACTGCTTTGACTAGCCATTAAAATGGAATATGCAGCAAAATTTGGAGACCTCAATATTCTCTTTTCTGCTGTGAACATTTGTCAACATGAGGATTTCTTTCATTTAAAAGTGTTGTTCAGGAAAACTAAGATTCATCAAGACATATGATTCAAAGGTGGTGACTGGGAAGGAGAACACACATATATGCCAGTCTGCAGATGCTCTGAATAAAAAGAAACTAAAATGTTGCCCATAAGCGTCCTGGTAGAATTTGTGACCAAATAGAACCTGTCAATAATCAAGTCAGTTTTATACCCAATTTTGGGGTGGGGTTATTGGGAAAAGTAAAGATAACTACATTTGTATAAATCCTGCCTCGTTAATTCAGCCCCGATCAAATCAGTGGGGAAGGACTGTTTAGAAGTGCTTGTGGTGGTAGGACAATGGGCATTGGTTTGAAACTGGAATGAGTGTATATTTCATTGTTTAGTTTAAGAAAAAGCCTTGATTATTATTTCACCTCTGACATATTTGAAGTATTCCCACTTTGTATTAACTGGTCCACATAAGTCACGTTCCCCAGCCTTCTGCTTCTTGTGTTTTCTGTGTTTTGACCTTAGATATTCCATATCTGCATTTTAAATTTTGAATATAACAAGAATGTCATTCAGGTGCTGATGTATAGAGGATTGCAAAAAGAGAACATACAAAGTTTGCTGCAGTGAAATAAATCTCCTTACTTACATGGTTTGCAAGAGCTTCCAGCAGCTGGACTCTCTGAATTGCAGTGCATGCAGATACTGTACTTTGCTGAAAGCCCCGTAACTTTGGCACTGCAGACAGCACATAACTCACTGGTGCTTTACACTGACAAACAACTTCTCTCAAAAAGATTCCTGTGTGTTTTTATCGGTGGTGCACACCGAAGAAAAAAAATATTAAAAAAATATATTAAAAATGTCACCTGAGAACAGCTGTCACCAATCATTCTTGCAGTCATATCAGGTCTGATACAAATCAGCCTGTGTCAGTCATGTTACTACTACTGCTTAAGATCCTAGGTTATTTTAACATCTGATTAGGAATGGAATTGTGGGTCAGGCAGGAGAGAGAAGGAAACAGAAGTATTTTAGACTTTAAAAGCAAAATCGTCCAAGTGAAGCTTTTAACTGTCCATAAAAAGCAAAAAGTAACTCACCCTTCAATAGCAAGTATTCATAATGTGCTGAGTGATATGCGGAAGAATTTTTATTTGTATTTTAGGAATGCATAACTGTAAATGTTAAGAGAAATTCCTTGACAGTTCATAGTCTACTTAGAAAATATGTTAATAATTTGTACAGTCCCTTTAACCTGGCTCCTTATAAAATCTTCCTGTATGCAACATCAGTGTAGCACAGGTAGAGTGAGAAAAGGAGTGATTATAAGCAAGGACACCTGTGGTTAAATATTTGTCTCCATCACACAGTGAAATTTTTGGTTCTTGTTCTTAAGAGGCATCCAGAGTGACAAAAAGAAACATAACTTGGAGCTTAAATATGGTCAAGTGTTGCGAACAAACCAGTTGCTTTCTGAACTATGGTGCCAATGAGGATAAGCCATTGATCAGCTCTCCAGCAGACCTGTTTGGCTGCTATACCACTGGCAGCTCCCTCCAGCCCAGCTCATGCTGGCCCAGTGCAGCCCTGACCTGTCTGGCTTGACACCAAGGATGCATCCCTGTGAAACGCAAAGACATCCTTGTGGCACAAGGGAGGACACAAAGGGTACCCTATCCCCAGCCAGCATGGCTCTGGTGATGGGAGGAATGGCAGCATGGCCATTCCAGGAGGGAGTCAAAAAAGAAAAGAGTATGAGAGGGAGACAACCTCATTGGCTTGCCACAGCAGCTCTGTCTTCCACTGCACCTTGCTTGGAATAATCTCATTTTTAACACTTAACTTGATGGAGATACAAGCTCAGTATTTTCATCCTTCCCCATCCTACAGCTGTTGCTGTCTGAGAACCAGAAAAGCTCCATCCACCAACAGCAGCATCACACTGGTCTCTAGGCTCTGGAGTGCTCAGCAAAAGATCACATGGCCCTCCTAGCTATTTTAATTGTTTTGTCCCTTGGGTTTTTCATAGGTCATCTCTAAATGCACATGTACAAATCCACCTCTTCTTCAGCCTTCATCAGCTAAAACGCAAGAAGAAAACCTTCAGTGCCTCTGGTCAAAGTTCTTTCCAAGCACAGAACACCCATAAGCCTCTAGTAGCCTCTTTCACCTGCTGAAAAGATCACCTCCTTGAACTGACCCTCAGCGAGCACCAGGCCGGCCCTGGCCGCCGCAGGCCCCGGCCCCGCCGACCCCTCAGCCCTGGGCCCGGAGCGGGGCCGGGTGGCCGCTGGGGCCGGGGCTCCCCACCTGGCCGAGGGTCACGGGATTCCGGGGCCCCTTTCGTCACCTCGGCCAAGCCTCTTCCCGCCTCACCCCACGGCGGGCCCAGGCGCTCGCTGCCGCCACCCCCACCGCAGCCTGGGGCGAAGGATTAAAACAAGCCCATGACAGTTCCAACTGCCCAATAAATGAGTATTAATTTTTGCTGCATGTATATAAAAAATGAATGCATTTAATCTACTATGTATGTCAACTGTGTTTCTAAGCACAATGCAACTTAGTATAATCACATTAGGTACCACCAAGCTTACTGATGCAAAAGTATTTATCAAGAACCTGCAGCTTTAGGACAAAATTCTAAAAGGTTTTTTTTTGAGTAATAGAGAGGGCTCTCTACTACTCAGTCTTTGGTACAGCTTTCAAAGTTAGTTTATTTAAAGGATGTGTATGCCCAAAAAACAGAGGAAAGATTCTGTTCAAACCTGGCAAGCATGGAAGCTAAGCTGAGATGAACTTTGCTAGTCTGGATCTCTATATTAAATGTTTCATCCTGCTCCATACACTTGTTTGATGTTATGTGCAACAAGATTAATCAGAAGTTTGCTTTCCCTCCTCTGAAAGATTTGGGGTTTTTCTTTCACGTCTCTGGTTTCAGAACCGGTGGCAGATTTCTGTAGCTAACGTGCTTGGGGTTTTTCTCATTTAAGTTATGAAGAGGCTCAGGAATGAGAATTTCCCTTTTCTGAGGGCTTGCACATATTGATCCGAACAAGTGAAAAGATCAGAGGATGTAATGTACACATTTTTCTTCCAACTTTGGGAGCGAAAGGAAAACCTCAAAGGGCTCATTAGCTTCAAGAGAATCACAAAATTATAGAATAGCACAGGTTGGAAGGGACCTTGAAAGACCATGTGGCCCAGCCTTTTGTGGGAAAGCAAGCCTAGATAAGATTGTCTAGCACACTGTAATTACCCTTGAAAGACAGACATCATTAAAATTCTGACACTGCCAATATGAACTCCTATTGAAGTGCACCAAGCCAGGTACCAAGCTTTCATAAAACCCATGTGGTGCAGAGTGTGGGAGGCAGTACGTACAAACACAACTGGAGGAGCCCCCAGTACATGCTGTCTTTTCATGGAGTTTGTCTTGGAGAGGGAAAGAATAAACATTAGCAAACAATTCTGACTCTCCCCTAACCTCTGCAATGAAATCATCCTGTCAGCTATGGCTGGATTCTGTGAAAGGACTCTGTATAGGATGAACAAGCTCATGTGTGCACACGAAAGTCTGGAGTTGCCACTGCCTTTGATGCACACGTATGATGTGGTTAGGACTGGTGGTGCAAATCAAAAACAAGGCATCAAAAAACTTGTCCTGTCCCATAGCTTTACATCCTTCCCCTGTTGGTTTTTTGTAAGAGCATTTAACCCAACTATTACTGGAAAGTTTTACATGGGTCTGATTCCATCTTCCTGCATACCTAGAACAATCATAGGGGTGGCAATATGGATCCCAGCACTCCATTCCAATTTACCACTCTCCCCCCCATCTCTGCCAGTTTAACATGCTTTCCCCTCAGCATTTCTACCCCTAAAGCAATGTGTGAGTCTCCCAAGCTCTTCCCTCCCAACTTCTGCCTTTCCTTTAGTCCAGGACAAGTCTTATTAGCAATGAGATGTCATCTCTGGGCTGCACCAAAAGGGATTATTGAGGGACAGGGAACCTGCTCCTCCAAGGCCCTGACCAATAAGAATATCTTATTAATGAAAGAAAACAAAACTTACTTTAAATAAACAGCTTTATCAGATATTTTTCATACATTTAACTATTGAAACTTCAGTAATAAAACAAATTTGCCAGCATTTTACATTCAGACATTACCCTATTTGACAGAAAGTCAATATATAGATGACCAGATGAATTTCTATCACCTTACAGATGAGTATGGACACGTGATTAAGGGATAACTTACATGATATGGCCTGAAAATAGAGAAAAAAAACCTTCAGATCACAAAAAAAAAGATAAAAAAATATATACCTTTAGGGATGGGAAAGCATGTGTATGGGTTAGGGTTGCCATGGAGTCACCAGCATCTGAGGTTTTAGAGGTAGCCTGACAAGGTATCTATTAAGCTGATACCATGTCAGGATGAGGGGTGGCATGCTGACTCTATAGGTTTTTAAAAGACCTGTATAGCTCCCACTTGGGGCCAAGTCAAGTGTTGCTGCTGGGGACCTGCTTTTCAACAGCAGAACTAACCCAAGCTGGGTTAAATCAGCAAATGATGACCTAGAGCCAGGAGAAGGATCCTTCCCCCAGGGACGATCCCACAGGAATCTCCTCCCCTGTGCTGAGGAGATTTCAGTGTTCCCAGCCTGGGCTGCAGCAGGAGCAGTGTGGGCAGAGATGGACAGAGGGGATCCTGCTGCACAGGCATCTCAGATAACTAAGCTGGCTAGGAGGTGGGGGTTTGCAACAAGACTCTGGCTGATTTTGTAACAATCCTGACAGAAACAGAATTGATAAAAGTTTGATTCCCTTGGTATGTGAATCAGCACCGTCCACTACATCAATGGAGTATCTTAAGCAATGAAATCATCCACTCCTGCAATGTCTTTAACATACACATCTTATTACCCAATTTAATTTCTGAGCAAACTTCAAAAAAGATTTTCCCAGCAGAAAGCAGGCTGGCACTTTATGTAGCACTTTTTTAGGTAGGTATCAGAACGTTGTGTACATAATACTTACTTTTTTTCTTGCTGCTGATTAAATCTCTCTTAACATTGTCACTTCTGAATTAGAAACAAGTTACAGAAGGCAACCACTCACTGCTGTTGTACTGTTCCCAGTTTTAATAAAATGAATAAATCAGCACAGACTGGCAGAGAGTTTTGCCCTTCACTTCTACAGGAAGTGAGGAAATGAAGAAATCTTTCCCATGTGAGGGAGTTAGGAACATATCCTTTTACATAGTTCTCACCAAATCATGTGTCCCTATTGAAATATTTCTTCTCTATACCTCTTCTGGTGACAACTCAAAATTTTGGTTTTACTCATCATTCAGCCCTGGAGATAATAGTCACAGGACAAACAGAGCTCCAGCAGACTGCCACACAACAGCCAGGCTGAATCTGGAGCACGAGCAGAATGATGACAGCTGGGACCAGGGACAATTTTTAGCTGTAAAACAAGCAATTTAGAGCCTCTGGTTATGGCAAATAATCTAAAGAGTTTCTTACATAATGAAAGCACTTACCAATGACAGCATCAAAAATAATGGTGTCAGGGAGAGTGGGTGAAGCCTGGTACTGACCAGTTCCCAGCCCCTAGGGGCTGGGAAAACCGTGGGGTGGGTCCCGCTGCCCCCGGTGCGGCTGGGCTACACATCCCCCGTGATTCCTGGAGGGAGGCCAAGGTGGAGTTGGGAGGGTTGCCCAGGACCTGCCCTTATGCTCCCTGGCAGCCCCTGCTAGCTGCTCTACCAGGCTCAGTGCAGCTCTAACTCTGCCTGTTGCCCATAGAACCAGTGAATCATTTGGGTTGGAAGAGACCTTTCAGATTACCAAGTACAACCTCATTAAACCTTCTTATTAGTGCAAACATCTGGTTTTCTCCAGACACCTTGTTAGTAAGATTATGATCTCTGCACACCACACTTGTGATCTCCTTTCCTTAGAATACCCTGATCTGGAAAGTGTGAAGGATCTTCTCTCATGCAGAGGAGGAATTTCATCTAGCATGACACAAAGGCATGGTTTGGCCATGGAATTGTTGCCTTGTACAGGCAGGAGGCAAGCTGACGGCATTGGACAACGTGGAACTGCTAAAGCTCGGTGTGCGTGTGTCCTCCGCTGCTCCTCCAGGACCTGTGTTAATTCCAGGTACGACCCAGCTCTGCTGGCCAATCCTGCCCAGTTAACTCCTGCAGTGTGTAGCCAGGGTAAGGTCGTGCTGATTTGATACAGCAACTTGCGGTGTGAGTATTTCCCAGTGAGAAAAGGCATTCTCAAATCCAACATTCCTCTTTTCAGCCACCAAGGCCCACCTGTTATGAACGACTGTGCCCGTGATTGCAAGAGCTGACTAGATTTTTCGCAGCCCTCCCAGCTCTGCTCCCTCACACGCCCCGCACGGTCACACATCAGCTCTTCAGGACCAAGGTCTGTCACACCTGCCTCAACCCCACAGCCACTCCAGTAGCCCGTAGGTCTCAGCGATCTCCACCTGCACCCGAGGGGCAAGGGAGACCTTTGGCTCCGGTGATGCCTTAGAGGAGCTGTTAAAAGGAAGATGGAAGGACAGAGAGCACTGAGAACTGAAGAACAAGGTCAGTGTATTGTCAAAGTTTTTAAAGACTTCTTTTCCTCCTGCCTGAGTCACTTTAACCAGCAAACCACATGCCAGGATCATCAGCAGGTAGTGCCAGCAGGGCTCAGAGCTGGACAGAACCTGGAGTTAGTCAAGCCTCCAGCTTAGGCTGGGGTGTACTTGCCAGGATGCTCTTTTCTTCATTCCTTCCCATTTTCTGAGCTTCTGAAAGCTACTGGCTCATATTTTCAAGACCCAGTTAGCAAGAAACTTGGGTTTCCTGTTAAAAAACAGCTGAGGTTCCTGTGTTATGCTGTAGTTTCTGTAGGAAATATTCAGAAATGTTGTACCCTAATTTTTTCCCTCTATGCTTTTTTGAAAGAAGAAATCCAGCCCGCTTCCAAGCTCCCCCTCCTCATCATCCTCCCCCCCTTCTCATCATCCTCACCCCATTTTCTTCATCCTCACCCTGTTCTCTTCATCCTCACCTTGTTCTCTTCATCCTCACCTTGTTCTCTTCATCCCCATCCCCTCCTCATCATCCTCACCCCGTTTTCTTCATCCTCACCCTGTTCTCTTCATCCCCATCCCCTCCTCATTGTCCTCGTCCCGCTCTCTTCATCCTCACTCTTGTTCCATGTTCAAGGTGCTGGAACAACTCCTGGTGAAGAACTGAGAGAGTTGGGGTTGTTCAGCATGAAGAACTTTTTCCAGCCTTTCAAGACATAAATGAGCTTATAAGAAAGGAGGAGAAAAACTTTTTACCAGGGTCTTCAGTGACAAGACGAGGGGCAATGGTTTAAAACTGAGAGTACATTTACATTGGCTAGAAGGAAGATTCTTTTTACAATGAGGGTGGTTGGACAAGATGGAAATTTTTTCTCCGGTGATAACAACTCCACCACCTCCCTGGGCAGTCCATTCCAGTGCCTAATCAGCCCTTCTGTGAGGAAGTGCTTCCTAATATCTAACCCAAGCCTCCCTTGGCACAGCTTCAGGCCATGTCCTCTGGTCTTGTTACAAGTTGTGTTGGAGAAGAGCCTGACCCCCATCTGACTACAACTTCCTTTCAGCCAGTTGTAGATCATGATAAAGGACTCACAACCTAAAACCAGACAAAACCCTCAGGCCCACCAAAAGCCTTCACTGGCCATAGTGGCCAAGGCAAAAGTCTTTCTGCAGAAAGTGCTCTGAAAATATTGACTCATAAAAATCCCAGATAGGTTTGGGCTGGAAAGGATGTTTCAAGGTCATCTAGTGCAAGACACCTGCAGGGATCAGGGCCATTTGCAACTAGAGCAGGGTGCTCAGAGCCCCAGCCAACAAATTATGCAACGTGGAAAGCTAGTTATTTGATGGTTATTATGTCCTATTTATTCAAAGAAGCACAAAAAAATACCTTTGCCTTTAAATAGTTACTTGGATAGTTCATATTTTTCAATACCTTTTTTATTGTTCTGTGGAATTATATTTTATAGGGTTTTTTTTCTAACAAAATATGTCATTTTGAGCTTTTGGTATATATTATGCTGGTATAGATTCTTTCTAATAAT
>WUAM01009179.1:0-23193 GCA_024336885.1 Actenoides hombroni | reverse complement strand
GCAGAGAGAGACCAGTGCTATCCCCTTGATCTTTGGTGGATGCTGAACCTGATGCTTGCCTTTCTCTACGCCCAGCCCACCAACCATCTCTCCTCTCCCTTCAGCTCGGCATAGCGAGCAGCTGAGCACGGCTGCTCTGCTGAGGGTGCCCTAGCCCTGCCAGGAACCAGTTCCCTGCAAAGTCTGTGAGAGCCAGGGAAGGGCTGTGCTGCTCAGAGCCGGGGGGTGAGAGGGAGGGAAAGGGGCGGGGGCGGGAGGAGAGGGAGGAGAGGGAGGGGGGAGGAGAGGAGAGGAGAGGAGAGGAGAGGAGAGGAAGAAGCAGCTTCAAACAAGAAGCACTTGAAATGACAAAAACCCAATCCAGTTCATGGGGGCGGGAAGCAACAACAAAACCACCACCAACAACCCAAATAAACAACCCCCCCTCCCCTAAAAAAACCCTAGACACAACAAAACAAAACCTGTATGTTTGTCCCAAGCCAGTTTGTGAGTATGTCTGTGCATCATTTATAAAAGCAGAGTCTTACTAATCAAAGTTTAAAAGAAGCATGGAAAAATCCAACAAGAAAGTGTCTACATTTCCCAAATATTTTGCAGTTTTTATGAAATACAAGACTGGCTTTTGAGGACTTCTGATCATATCTTAAATTTACAGTGTCCTTTGGTTTAATCAGAAACCAGTAGATTAACCAAAACCAAGATGTGTTTCTAAATTAATGTCTTGAAAAAATGAAATTTAGATTGATGAAGTTGAGGGGGTTTTAGCATTTTAGACAATGGGCAATTTTCACCTCCAAGAACTTTTTATTTTCTTTGTACTACCAAGGTTAGGGAAAACACAGAAAAAGCCTCACATGAGGATATTGGGTTCTGAACACATTTCCTAAAGGCTCAAAACTCAGAAAGCAAACAAAGATCAAATTATTAACAAAAGGGAAAATGCTCCCGCTCAGTCAGAGCCCCCTTCAGAGGCAACAGCCTTACTGGTGAAACTACACCAGTCGCTGGTGCCTATGATAGAAGCAAAGGATGACAGAAACTCAGAGTCAGATCGCAACACCCATTGCCCCTTTCTGCCTCCGCCTCCGTCATAGACCAGCACACTGAAGGGAGAGGAAGAGGATTTGAGTTGGGAGCAGCAGTAGCAGAGGAGGGGAATCGGAAATGTGGGGAAAATAAAACACGAAGGGAAAAATAAATATGAAGGGGAAAAGAGATAAATATGAAGGGGAAAATAAATAAATATGAAGGGAAATATAAATAAATATGAAGGGAAAAAATACATATGAAGGGGAAAACAGATAAATATGAAGGGAAAAATAGATATGAAGGGAAAAATAGATAAATATGAAGGGAAAAATAGATAAATATGAAAAACAAGTTGAAAAAAGCCTTCTCCCAGCCCTCCCCTTATATAGCAGGCATGATGTCAGTATGGCCTCAAATATCCCATTGGCTGATTCAGTTGTTTATCCCAGTTGTGGCCCTTCCCAGCTGCAGCCCCTCCAAACTACTTGGGCAGCAGCTGCTTGTGCTAATTAACCCTAGTGGAATTCAGGCAATTATCCACCCCTATTTCTATACCATCTGCATCGTGCCAACAAAGAGGTTTAAAAAGAGCTTCTTAAAATATAGTCTTAACTACAACAGTTTTGTCATTCATGTGCTTCTGAGCAGATGCTTAATTTTAATTTTTTCTTTCTTTTTTTTTTTTTCCCTGTTATTTCAAATGAAGCCAGTTATCTTTAGATATCTTTTAAGATCAAAACAGCTTTTAAATCGTTGTGAATTCTCTCAGAAAAAAAAAAACAAAAAACCCAAACAAAACCCCTGTAAAAGAACTATGCGAACCTATAAAGATCTTATTTTCATATTAATATATCAGAAACACTGGAAAATAAGAGAAACTGAATCACAGCTTCTTTATATACATTCTGGTGCTACTCCTGTGAGAGTGGTCCTGATGTATTCCTCACCCTGCTCCAACATATACTTTATCAAAGCATTAACAGATTTCAGGCTGTCGAAGACACAGTCTCTGTATACAGAACATATTACTAAAATAATGTGTAAATACTGGGTTTTGAATTGTTGCCAGTTGTAGTTGGTTTCTTTTGAAGCGATACTGGTGCTCGCAGAGGTGCCATGTCCTCTCCACTGCTGATACAAATGTTTGTGGTATGGGTGGCAAGATACTAGTTGTGAACATAGGTCAGTGCTTGGGAGGGTGGAGGATAGTCTCTGGTCATCGCAGTTCAGGTGAAAGCAGTCTGCTGCTGACAGGGGTTGCCGTGGTCATGGTGGGGGCTGCTGGTGGAGGTCACGTGGTCATGGTGGGGGGGCTACTGGTGGAGGTCACATGGTCATGGTGGAGGTCACATAGTCATGGTGGGTTCTGGTGGTTGAGAAGGTCCCAGGACCATGGTGGCCCCTGGAGAACCTCGAGGTTGCCACCAGAGCTCCACCTGGAGAACCTTGAGGTGCCACCTTGAGAACCTCGAGGTTGCCACCTGGAGAACTGCTCTGGAGTCCAAGTCAGCACTGTGGACCCTTGTATGAGTAGGTCTGACTCCAAGTCTCCCAAAGCCACGGGACAGACTGGGAGCTGGGGTCAGTTCCTTGAGGTTTTACAGTACACTCTTGCAGGCCTGATTGCCTGGGGCAGGGCACAGAAAGAGTCCTCTACTTGGCCTAGAGAAAGCTGTCTGCCTCAAGGCTGGTAAGGAGACAACTCTGGGTATCTCCTACAATGAATGGAAAGAGAAAAGAAAGAAAACATGATTAATTGATAGGCCATGCTGTACTGATAGGCTTGTTACCTTAAGACAGGCTAGAAAACAGAAGTATGTGATCCTGGAACTGGAAGCTAACAGTAATTAAGCACTGGGAAGGCAGAGGCTAAGCTGGAACAGACAGACCCAGTCAGTCATTCTGACTTGAATGCTCCAGTTCATCATGCTAAAACTAGTTTCATGTAACACAAGGATTACACAGGAGTACTTGGGTTGGCTTCTCAAATGTGTTCAAATTATTTGAGTTTCATGGCAATTTAAAGCAAATATGTGCATGTAATAGAAAATGTTTGAGCCCAACAAAAAGCCAGAAGATTTTACACTCTGTTAGAGTTGAAATCTATAGGTCCTGGTAGCAAATTATACCACATTGAGTGATCACAGTGCCATAAAATCATGCAGTAGAGGTCCCCACATTGAGTTGATGTAGATCAGATTTCTTCCAAGTTTCAAAAAAAACCCCCAACTAATCTGTTTCTTGCACGCCTAAAACAAATTAAAATATAACTTTATGCAGCATACTTTGGTGTTCTGATTTTTGTTTCTGAAGTTGATGATTTCAAATACCTATGTAAGAGAACTTTTTGTGGTTAGTTCTGTGTGCAGACAAACGGCTGATTTTCCTGTGCCAAGTACCCTCCACCGGTCACGAGCGCCCACCAATTCCCCGGCTTGCCGGCATTGCCGAGAAAATCCAGCCCCGATTTGCCATCGGGATGATAAGCGTGATACGCGCCGTCAGCGTCGATCATCATGCCCGTCTGATAAAAGAATGCCGATGGATCGTCGGCGAGAGTGTTGATATCGGAGTAACCGATCCGCTTGAGGAATTTCAGGTTTGCCATCACGAGTGCGCCGCCGTGTTTTCTTCCCAAGTACCATATTCTGGCCCTCTTCATTAGAAGAGGAAAGGCCACCTTGGAAGTGTAGTTCCTGAAACATTTAAGCCCCAAATCCGAATAGTATCTAGTAATAAATTAATTTCAAGCAATAGATGCTGCAGGTGCTTAAAATTTTGTAAATGATGTACTAGTTGAAAATGTAATGCTATTTATCTATAGTGTATTCTGTACCCAGCTAAATTGAAAGGTTGTGATTATGAAAGACATGATAAAGCTCACTTTTTAAGGATTGCAGAGAAGTATCTTACGGACACCAGCAACAATAGGTCAGATTTTTTTTAATTTTTAAAGCAGCAAAATAAGGAATTACTGAGTCATTAAACAAAATTCTAGTTACGTTTTATGTACTGTTGAATAAAGTGCTTATTATTAATTAAAGTAGAATCATTACTTGATAAACCATGTTAGAAGAGGATGGAAATATTATTCCCAACTTTATTTGTAGGATGAGCAGGTTACCAAATGTGAAAAAACATTTAATAAGTTTATAGAAAAAATATGATACTGTATGCCAAACACATGAAAGGGAGACATGAGCGAGAGCTGTCATGAGATAAACCTATTGGTAATGCAACAGTGAGACGAAAGAGCATTTTTGTTCAAGTAATCAAAGCTTCTGTCACAACTTTGGGGTCTCCCATCTCTGGCATACAAGCAAGGCTATGTGCTGATTGACTGTACTGACATAATTGTGTTAATGACAAACTCTGAGACTACATTTAGATATGTTGCTCACCAGCACTATTTATTTGGCTCTGTTCTGCCAAGCTTGAGTTATATTCCTTATACATGGTGGTTTCAGTCAGTCACTACAACTGCTTCAGTGTTGAAATAACAATTTTTTACAAGTCTCTTAGCTGTAGTTCAAGAGAAAGAAATCTTCCAGCCAGCTCAGGGAGCCCAAAGCATTTCACCAGCCTCTCACCAGCTCAGGGAGCCCAAAGCATTTCACCAGCCTCTCACCAGCTCAGGGAGCCCAAAGCATTTCACCAGCCTCTCGCCAGCTCAGGGAGCCCAAAGCATTTCACCAGCCTCTCGCCAGCTCAGGGAGCCCAAAGCATTTCACCAGCCTCTCACCAGCTCAGGGAGCCCAAAGCATTTCACCAGCCTCTCACTGGACTGGATGACCTTGAAATGGGGACTGGATGACCTTGAAAGGGGGACTGGATGACCTCGAGGGTCCCTTCCAACCAGAGATGTGGGCTCGTAGTGTTGGGTTGAAGGTCAGACGAGATGATCTTGAAGTTCTCTTCCAACCAAAGACACAGGCTCATGGTATCAGGTCAAAGGTTGGACTGGATGACCTTGAAAAGTGGACTGGATGACCTTGAAGGTCCCTTCCAACAGGCAGGGATGCTTCACTCCATGCCTCAACATGACTTTGATTCTTTACCACGTAAGTCAAGTCAGTCTCCAATGCGCTGTATCTTGCAACAAACAGCAAAAGATTTTTCTCTTCCACTGCCCACTCACCTTCCTTTATAAAGTCTTTCTACTTAATGGTTTGTCCAGTCCTGAGTGAACTAAATAATTGTAGTTTTGTTCTGCCCAGGCAAATGATGCATGTTTCAAATCAGGCTGCAGAGGAGAAGGCTCTGGGGAGACCTTCTGGGGGCCTTTCAGGACTTCATGGGGCCTGTCAGAAAGATGGGGACAGGCTTTTTATCAGGGCCTGTTGTGACAGGGGAAGGATTGATGGTTTTAAACTAAAAGAGGGAGATTTAGACTGAAGAATAGGAAGAAATTGTTTCCGCTGAGGGTGTTGAGAGCCTGGCTGGGGTTGCCCAGAGAGGTGGTGGCTGCCATTATCCATGAAAAGCAACTTCTGTCTCCAGCCAGGGCTGACAGCTCTTCAGTGCTCACTCTGACATTCCCTGCAATAATATGTTCTTCTCCAAGGCTGTAATTTTCTTTCAAGAGAAACATCAGATAGAGGTCTGATTTATCAATTATCCTAGTAAAAATTATATGTCTTCCCATAGTAGGTTGATATCATTTTTAGAGTGACATTTTGCCACAGACTGAAATAATGAAAGGGACAGTTTACAAAGGCCTGTAGTGACAGGATGAGGGGCAATGGTTTTAAACTAGAGAAGAGTAGATTTAGACTGAATGTTAGAAACAAGTTCTTTACCATGAGGGTGTTGGAACACTGGAACAGGTTGCCCAGGGAGGTAGTTGAGGCCCCATCTGTGAAGATATTCAAGGTGAGGCTCAAGGAGGCTCTGAGTAACCTGATCTAGTTGAGGATGTCCCTGCTGTCGAGGCGTCTGCCTGGGGGGCTTCATGCCCACGTGGCAGTTCTGTTTCAGGGGGGCTCGCCTGTAATCAGGTCTGTAGCCCGTGACCCGGCTGCCTGTTTCTCTGGGCCCTTGGTGGTTCCTTTGGCCAAGCGCCCGCTCCGTAACCGGAGTCGAGGCGTCTGCCTGGGGGGCTTCATGCCCACGTGGCAGTTCTGTTTCAGGGGGGCTCGCCTGTAATCAGGTCTGGAGCCCCACTGAAACAAAACTGCCACGTGGGCATGAAGCCCCCCAGGCAGACGCCTCGACCCCGGTTACGGAGCGGGCGCTTGGCCAAAGGAATCACCGAGGTCACAAAGAAACAGGCATCCGGGTCACGGGCTGCAGACCTGACTGCAGGCGAGCCCCACTGAAACAAAACTGCCACGTGGGCATGAAGCCCCCCAGGCAGACGCCTCGACCCCGGTTACGGAGCGGGTTGTGGTCGCTGCAGCCAAGGCTGCCCTCAACCTTCACCTCTTCAACCACACCCTCCTTGTTAGCGCATACAAGACCCAGCAGCGTCCCCCTCCTAGTTGCCTCGCCCACCATTCCCATCAGACGTGTCTGGAGCTGCCACCAGAGCACAGCCCCCTGACCGCACACAGGTTTCCAGCTCCTCTTGTCTGCTCCCCATGCTGCGTGCGCTGGGGCACAGGCACTGCAGGTAGCCTGCAGAAAAGGAGACTGAGGGGTGACCTTATTAATGTGTATAAATATGTAAAGGGCAAGTGTAAGGAGGATGGAGCCAGGCTCTTCTCATTGACATCCAGTGATAGGACAAGGGGTAATGGGTACAAGCTGGAGCATAGAAGGTTTCGGGTAAACATAAGGAAAAACTTTTTCACGGTGAGGGTGACAGAGCACTGGAACGGGCTGCCCAGAGAGGTTGTGGAGATACTCTCAACCTTGCCCAGGGAAGCGGGGGTGGATCAAATGGTAGCTCGCATGAGTCGAGCGCAGCAACAAGAACAGGCTGCAATGATCGCTGAGGCCCTTAAAGGCGCAGTAGACCCTCAGGCACAAGCCACTGCACTTGCTGAATCTGTACTCCCCGACCTTATGTCAATTGTATGTACAATGGGCACTAAAACCCATACGACTACAATGGCATAAGGCATTGATCGGAACAGTATCAAGGTTTCTTTCAAGAGGAGATAATATGTGAACTGCTGCACAGCTTAAATGTACAGAAGTCTATGGAAAGGGGTTAAAAGAGAGCATCTTTTAGAGATCTAGCGGATGGCCCTGACCCTAAACTGTGACAGATTTATTGGTGTCCAACATGGGGCATGATTGACCAAATAGTTTGAGTTCCAGTTTGCTCAGTTGAGAGAGTATTAGTCTTTTATTTCCATAGATTTCTAATGGAAAAACTGGCTGCTCATGACCTGGATGAGAATACGATCTGCTGGATCAAGCACTGGCTAGACGGACGGGCCCAGAGAGTAGTGGCCAATGGTACTAAATCCAGCTGGTGGCAGGTCACAAGTGGCGTTCCTCAGGGCTCAGTGCTGGGACCGTTTCTATTTAACATCTTTATTGATGATCTTGATGAGGACATAGAGTCTACCATCAGTAAATCCGGCAAATGGGATGACGATCCCATAATACCCCCAGAGAGTCCCTTGGGGAGAATGCTGAGGTCTTGGGACAGATTATGCATTCATCCAGAGGTAACTAAGGAAATAATGGTAAAGCATTGTTATTTTGAGTGGCCAGAGTACAAGTTGCCTAAGGGGTTTACATGGCCACCTTATGGATCAGATAGGATTCGTTTGTGTCGAATTCTGTGGTTCTATTTAAAGGAGAAAGGGAGTGTGCAAAAAGGGAGTGTGCAAGGAATAAGTGTGCAAAAAGTGAGTGTGCAAGAAGTGAGCTTCCAAAAAGAGAGTGCAAGGAATAAGTGTATATAAAAATGAGTGTGCAAGAAGGGAGTGTGCAAAAAGGGAGTGTGCAAGGAAAAAGTGTGCATGGAGTGAGTGTGCAAGGAGTGAGTGTGCAAAAAGTGAGCATGCAAGGAATAAGTGCGAAAAAGTTAGGATCGAGGAGGGCTAATTCTCATAAAAAAGGAACCTATTCCCAATGATCCTGAACCTGTGGGGCCCAACCCTGTACTCACAGACGATAACCAACCTATTGTCCCCACCAATTACACTCCTCTTGAGAAAGAGACTAAAAATACTCCAGCATTACCTAGTGAAGAAACTGAGGATAACACACTGTGGAAAGTAATGCAAGCTAGCTACAAGGTACTCAACAAGACTAACCCTGCAGAAGAGAACTGATGGACAATTTCCGAGAGAGACCTATCTGTGCTCCAAGAATGTTACATGAGAAAAGATGCGCTCAACTGGCAACCTTTGCAGTGACGACAGGCATTCAAGACCCTACTGACGGTGGCAGAGATGTGCAGCACAGAAAGCTGTGAGGACAGCAAGACCTGAGGAACCCCTAAGACAAAACACAGACTCAAATGACACAGCAACACACACTTGCTGCAACCTCCAGCTACCTTCAAGCCTTTTCCCCAGAGATACCTAAAGAGCTGCTCTTCCTCTTTCCTTTGCAAGGAGCAGACCCATAGCTGTAGGTGCCACACAGCCCCATCTGCCCCATCAGTGGGAAACAAGATCCAATCAGCCCTGGATGGGGCAGCCAGAGATAATTGCCCAGGCAGGGGCCGGGAGCCAAGGGCAGGCAAGGGGCTGGTGAAAACAGAGGCTGAAAGGGCTCTGTCGCCGGTCGTCCCTCGCCGTGCGGTTGCTGTGCGTGGGGGGGGGGGGTGGGGGTGGGGGCGGGTGGGGCGCGGGGGGGGGGGGGGGGTTGTCTCCAGCGTGACCTTTGTGGAGCCAACGTGGGATCGGGGGCCCGGATGCCTGGGTTTGCTTTTGGGTGATGGGGGTGGGCGCCTGGGGCCTCCCCAGCCTGGTTGCTGGGGGGCACACACACGACACAATACAAATGCAGGGGAAGGACAGGCTCTGATGACAGCATCCCAGTCAGAGAGGCTGCATGGTTTGGACATCTGCAAGTAGTGAAGCAGAGCCTCAGAGCAGCAGGACACAGAAATGATTAGCAGTTGCTGCTCTGCTTTGATTACTGGTTTCCCTGTGTTGCCCGTGGCTGCAGTTGTTCAATCCTTGGGGCCCGCTCCCAGCTGATTCCTCATAAGTGCGCTAGAATAATCCACCCTTCGCTGGTTCCGAACGCGTGTCTCTTGTGGCCCTTCCCCATCCTCTAAAGCGCTTGCTGTACGTCCCTGGCTCACCCTCCCACATCTGCCGGGTTCAGTATTTATCCCTCCTATAAGACAATCCGCATTTTTCCATTATGAGAGTTGAGCTTTGAAAGTCTTTCCTTAAGTATCATTATTGGCTTAGCTGTATACAATCGGTACCTCGCTACCGGCTTTTTCACCACGCTCTTTCAGATTCGTATCTGAGGGCAGGATTTCTTTATTCTCACACAACACATCTGAGGAGGTAGCTTCAAACTTTTTCTCCCACCAACTTTTTATCGTCCAGCCTAATTTGTTCAGGTTTTAGCGTTGAAATATCAATAGCCTGCTAAGACTGTCAGGGGGTTAGAGGTTATGATTTAGATGTCTGCTTGTGCCATCAGAAATATTGATCATCTGCTCGTTTCTCGAGCTGCTCCCAGAGATCCTTAGAGAACAGCTTGTCGGAGACATATATAAGCAGGTTAAAGAACAAGTAGACGGCCGGATGACCGAAGTCGATAAACTCGTGAACGGTGTCCTTCAGAATCTAAACGCCCGACACCAGGAAGTCATGAGAGCGGTATTTGAGCACGTAATGCCCGAAGCTGCTAAAGCCTATAAAGAGTCAGCTGAAGCCGAAGCCCCGTCCGAAGAAGCAAAACCCTTTATGAGGTATAGTAAATAATGATTACTGCATTCCTACAATGTTGTGGATGTAGAGAATGAGAATTAATGTAATTGTAAGCAGCACAGAAGGAAGGAATTAAGAGCAGTAATACAGAAGGTAATACAGAAGAAATAAACCAATAAATTTAATGTTCAAAATCATCATTAGAAAATAGTAATAGCTTAAAATGCAGATCCAAACTAATGTAAAAAAAAAGTAAGCCTGTTTTACTGTCCTTAGCCAAAGAAAATTTAGAGAACAAACCTCATTAAATCATCTAGGAAATAAAAAGGTAACACACCATGTTTATTCAATCTATTCCTCCTGTTGCTGGCTCTGAACCTAAATAGCAAAACAACTTAAATCTGAGACAACTCACTCTCCTCTTTCCAGTGTCAGCAATTCTGCCCAGCAAAACAGAGCTAGGAAAACAAAAAATCAATTATGTTTTTTAGGCTTTAAGGATCTTAATTTGGATGTTGCACATTTACTAGACAATGTCCTAACCAGTTTTCACTGAACTTACAACTAATCTCCTTTTGTTTAAGGAAATAACACATTAACATGACTGTAGTAATTATTGTTTTTAAACATTCTGCTTTCCACACACAGAGCAAAAAATGAACTTTTGTAGAAATATTTGTTACTTAGAAAGCAGTTATTTATCTAGGTATACAGTGGGGGGGGGGCGGGAGCACGTTCCAAGTGTGAGCGGCCGGGGCCGGACCCCAAAAAACTCCTCTGAGGGGGAGGGGGGGGTTTAGAGACTCCCCCCCCATCCCCCAACCCTCCTTTTGGGGACAATTTGGCCTTTTTGGGGACAATTTGGCCTTTTTGGGGGGACTTTAGGGTGTCCCTGACCCCCCCCCCCCCCCGGGGCCACCCCGGGCTGCGGGGGGGCGGGGCAGGGATTTTTGATTATTCACTTGGAAAAACTCACAAAAACCCTTTATAGTAGGCTAGGCTTAGCACATCTAAGATACAGGCTCGAGATGAGTAACTTGGGATTTCTATCAGACTCTTTGCACTGACTATAAGAGCCACTGAATATGAAAGTCAAACAAGTAGCTTGACTAAGCCAACAAACAAACATGTTACAAGATTTAATGGGGCTGTAGATTTTTCTGTATCAGTATCAGGAGTTAATTAAATACATTCCAAAATGTGGGCACTGCCAAGAAAAATAGAGCTGTATTTGGCTTTCCTGGGCCTAAGATACATTAAAATGAGGCGACCGATGCCACGAGCAGTTTCGTTTCAGTTCTGCCGTTCTGTGTCTCTAACATTTATCTCTGCTTTTACTGTTTGTTCTGTTTCTAGGACTTCTTTTTCCTGACAGAAAATTTACACAGGAAGTGGCGAAGCAAGTGGCCTTGAAGCACAGGACAGCCAGAGCAGACAACTGGCATGGCTCAGTCAGCACAGTGCCAAAGCTGGTGCTCAACTGAGAGGCATCTTTGCTGACACTGACTCAAAGTGACAGCCAGGCCTGTAAAGGAGCCCCATGGCACACCAGGGACACAGCCCCTGTCCTGTTACACAGCATTTGCTTCTTTCCTGGTCAAAAGGGATGTGATACAGAGGGGTTTGCCCAGCACCCAAACAGGGATTGAAAAGTTCTGAGTAGTTTAGTTACTGAGCTCATTTAGCTGAACAGTTTCAACTGTTTTATATCACTTCCATGCTGGAATGCGGTTAAACAAGATTGAGCAGTGAGAAAGACAAGACAGATGACAGAAGAGGTTTTGTCAAGACACAGCATTTTCTTCCCTATTGATGCACTTGAGAAATAAAGTTTTCAATAATTGGAGTTGCAGAGCTCCAAGTAATGCTTGATGAACAAGCCTGATGAGCACGTGATAAGAATTTCTGAACATGAGGATCAGGCAGAAGTTCGACCTGTGAGAAAGGGCATCAGCACATACAGAACCGAAAAAAAAAAAGTTAAGAGCTTTGGGGGGTGGGCTTCCTTCAGCAACAGGAATTTTAATCCACTAGAGGGAAGTTACAACATGTCAGCTGATGATTTTAGGATTTCAAATGCTCACAAGATACCTGCTATTCAACCGGCCGTTCACTGAATAGGTCGAACATACCAAATAAATTTCAACCAGGCACAGGCGTTGCGGCGCGTGCGGATTGGCGACATTACCCCGAGAAGAAGAGCAAAAAGGGCGACCAACCAACCTTTCCGGGACCAATCGAAGTAATGCTAGATACACATGGATACTGCGAGTCATAATAGTCTTTTTCTCTCCTTTTCTGGCATAATCATCGTACATAATCCCCAGTCAGGCGGGGACAGGAGCTGTGGGCGGTGGTTGGAGTTGTGAGGTGGGACAGGCTCTCTGGGCTGGGGCAGAAGCTCTGGGCTGGGACAGGAGCTCTGTGCTGGGGCAGGAGCTCTGTGCTGGGGCAGGAGCGCTGTGGTGGGGCAGAAGCGCGGTGCTGGGGCAGAAGCACTGGAAGGGGGCCGGGGAGCTGGGTGGGGGGCGCGGCAGTGTACAGGGGGAGCAGCGCAAGCTGCTAGTTAACTGCACCATACTCTAAACATGGGTCTGTTAAATGCACTTAATTTTAAGCCTGTTATTCTAATAATTAATATCCAACGAAGGCAAAAAAATTGGTAACACTAGCATTAGAAGTTGCCTCAAGTAACTAAAAAATATTCCTACAAGCCACACAACATTCCGTGTGCTTTTGCAACAGATGGCTGAACTTGGTGTGTTTTAGTGTGTTTTTAATGGTCTACAAACAGGATTCCTGATCATTTACTCC
This sequence comes from Actenoides hombroni, assembly GCA_024336885.1. Taxonomy (NCBI): domain Eukaryota; kingdom Metazoa; phylum Chordata; class Aves; order Coraciiformes; family Alcedinidae; genus Actenoides; species Actenoides hombroni. Next base: position 10,552 of record WUAM01009179.1, on the reverse strand, counting down.
TCCCAAAACACCGCACGGTGACAGAGGGGAGGGTAGATCATGAACAAGTGGTAGAGGATGGGTGAGGACAGATTGAAGTCAGGTGAATGTGGTGTGGGGATGGAGCTGCTTTCCTGGGAGCATTCCTGTACGCACAGAAGCACTCCACAGGCTGATTGATGTCTGTGTGGCCACCTGCAAGAAGGGCAGAGGTGCTGTGCATAGAGGGGGCTAAAAATTAAACCTTAACCCACAAAAAATGGGGACAAAAGAGAGTTGAGTGTTCAAAGGAGGTACATTCAGAGCCAAGTGGAGTAAAATGATCAGCAGAAGCCTCGCAGGCATAGTGTGTCTGTGGTTCCTTAGGGAGTGCCCTGGTCTCATGTTTTGGGACAGATTCAGAAGTCATGTGGAAGTCGGGTAGCAGTTGAGTGAAAGAATTAAGAACCTAACTTTTATCATCTTGGTGGTCTGGGTGGACATCATGAGTCTGACATTTATTCTCATTAATAATTCTCTGAGCATCTCCTGAGCCCCTTCATGCCCAGAGCCGCCCATGGTCAGGGCAGAGCTACACACACAGGTTGTGGCATGGGCCCTGGGAGCACTGACAGGGTGCAGACCTGGGCACAGAGAAACAGCTGCTAGAAGGGACAGCTCCAGGCAGCAGAGACAAGGTTAGGAGTGTTTCAGTATTTTCACTTCTGTATACTTTTCATAAAGGATGTTGTGGCCACCATTGAAGGACCAAGTATCTTCTAAACAGGTTACAATGCTTTTGAGAGAATTTGGATGAAAAGATCAAGAGACAATTACTAGACAGCTTTCTCAGAAGCTGTATGATTGAAGGGGAATATCAGGTAAGTTAGCTGTTATTTATGTCCAAATAAAGAACTGCATGTTGTTACAATTGGAGACCAGTTTTGTTTTCTCACTCATTTATAGAAGAGTGCATTAAAGCATACACGCTATCTGTTCAAAGTAAGCATATAAAAAAAAAAAAAGTAACAGGCTGATTTTCCTTTTTGTGCATTTTGATTAAGTGAAAAGAGATAATGATAACAAAGAGAAATTGTGATTGAGTCCATTGATCTTAGTAAATGCCTATTTATAGTGGACTAAGCAATATTACAGATGGAGTTTAGCAAGTAAGTAGAAAAGCAGGTAGAAACCACTAGTATTATTGATCCGATTTATTTTTTTTTCTGCTCAGCTGGGCAGTTAAAAGCTGTGATGCACTGTGTTTCTCCAGACTGGGATGTAGTGATCAGGATGGGAATTCTGGAGTGCTCTTCCTCATTCTGCAGCTACTTTAACACTCCAAACTGATACTTCTATATTCATTGTTTTCTTAAAATCAGCCAGTATCAAAGAATTGTATTTCATAATGTTGTTTAAATTGCAAAACTCAGTTTCTTCAAGTGTGCCACAGATCAGCCAAGACATAGCTCATCAGGAGGTTGTTCCTCTGCTTTGCTCTGCTCTGTGCAGCAGAACAGGCTTGCCTTGTTGCTGGAATCACCTGTCTGCTCCATGGAGTCTACTCTGTTCTGCAATGAACTGGAGGCATAGACAGGATCTGTTTCTACCACTTACCCATGGGAAGGGCCTTCCCGCGCCCGTCGCAGAGCGACGAGGGCCGAAAGGGGGAGAAGGCAAGGTGGGGGGGGAGGGGAAAAAAAAAAAAAAAAACCCTAAATTAAAAATCGCCTATTTTGGAAGCTGAAAGCACAGCATCCGCCTCACCTTTCCCCCCCCGGGCGCCGACCCCCGTCCTCCCCTCCCCTGCCTTGGCTCCGCGGCCACCCCGGCCGCGCCCCCCCCCGGGGTCCTGCCGCCCTCCCCCCTTCCTTGCACACTCATACCCTGCGCGTCTCTCTTCCCAGCTCCATGTCCCCCTGCACCCCCCCTGGGGTGGGCCCCCAGACCCAGAACCCCCCCACCCAGATTGGAGCGGGCACCCAGACCCTGTCCCCCACACCAGCAATGGGGCGGGCACCCCACCCCTGTGCCCCCGACCCCTGCCCCACCCTCCGGCGGGCACCCCCCCCCTTCACCCCCCACTGCTCTGGAGCACTCCAGTATAATCAAAGATTGTATAAACCCAAAGATATTAGCCCTTCAGTTTCAGATTCATTTGGTTTATTATCTCCACCCCCTACAAAAACTCTTGGGAAAGGTCAATAGTTTGGTATTTTGGTATTTGTAAATGCTCTTAAATACTCAAGATTTGTAATTAATGGTTTCTTAAACTGTTCTGTTTTTTTTCTTTAAAGAATCTTCATGTACATGTACTTTTACTATTGCAGAACCTGCTGAAAGGACAGTACAGCACTACACAACCAATCCAGGATGTTTCTGGAGTACACTGAGAACAACTTCCTGACTCAGGTGATTAAGGAACCGGCAAGGGGAGCTGCTCTCCTAGATCAAATTCTCACAAAGTTAAACTCATAAGAGATGTGAAAATCAGAAGGAAGCTTGATGCAGTGACAATGAGATGGTGCTCTTCAGGTTCCTGACGGTAAATACATTCTGAGAAGCAGCAATGAGTAAAAGTCTAGAGATGTCAGAAAGTGTATAGGGAAATAATTAACACCTTGGTCACTGGAAGAGTGAAGATTTTTAGTACATCTCACAGGATTTTATTCTATAGAATTCCCAGCCACTACCTCTTTTATATATATAACATTATTTTACTTGAATCATTTGCATCTCTTCAGTGCTTGCAAAGGTTGTGAGAGTGAAGCTTCTGAGGAGTTAGAGTTATTGGGTGATGTTTGGCCATTCTGTTTTGAAAAGGCTGAGGACGACAAGGAAAACATTCACAAATAACAAGGATGTGATTAGAATCTAGTACACTCTGCCTGTGAGGGACAAGAGAAAGAATCAGGATTTATAGGCTAAAGGAGAAAGAAGAGATACAGGAATTATGGTTCACAAAAAAAAGGAAAAGAGGAACATCTTCTTCAGTTCTGTGGTGATGTATCTACAGCTGTACAGCTGCTTTCCTGCAAATCCTTACACAGCAATTCTACTTTTCCTGTTCAGAAGCCACTGTTGTATCTACTGTTAGGAGCTGGTCTGTGGTATCTACTGAAAAAGCCCCCTCTACAGATTAACCTTCCATTCAGAGCAGCTTCTGACACATAAATGCAGCATTGCTGATTTTCAGATCACACTGAGATGTAGCCTGTCTGGTCCTAATCCACTAGATAAATTGAAGTGGTGGAAGGAATGGTCAAGACATGAAATGGAGGTAAATAATGAGCTCTAGGATCTGTATGTGTATGGTAGGCACTCTTTTTTGTTATAGGAAGAAATGCAGGAGAGTTTGCATTTAATATTTCAAAAATATTTATTGTAGAGTGATAAGAGTGCTTTGCAATGATTAAATGATTATAATGCTGATTAAATTTGTGAGGTATTTAATGGTATGTCTTGGCACCACAGATTTCTTCAGAATCCTTCCACATATGCTGAACACAAGGTGTTTCCAGATAAGGCTGTGGAAATCAATGCACATAGAGATGCCTTTGCCTTACCCTGTGCCAGATAGTGTAGCACACTTAGGAATATTGCAGCTCCAGACAGGCAGCCAAGTGCAGATTGTTTGATTCTGTCTTTACAGCACTGGAATTTAAATGGAAACGTGGTGGCTGTACTTGGAAACAAGAGAACAGACCCCAATACTGAACCCCAGGGAACACCATTTGTGACTGGATGCCAGTGGATCAGCACCTCCATGGTCTGAGAATTATCCTGCTGGTACATTTGGTCCAGATTTTGTGAAAGAAAAATACAACCTACCATACTTCTTGGGCTCAGCACCCATTGCAAAGAAACCTAAAATTGGTTTCTTAGAGCTCATCAGACCTACACAAAAACATGCACGAGGAAATTCTGATGGGATTTTACCTGTAGTTATGTGCTACTCATCAAAGCTGCATAGAGAGGGTGACAATAGCAATCAGCAACAGAATAACAGATCGGGGCTTTTTTCTTGAAATTTGGGGGTTTCCTATAAGATGAAAGGATTTAGAATGGCAGTCACTTTGTAGGCATTATGCAAAGGAGGGTCTTTTGAAAAATATTGCTGTAGTGAATGATTCTCATTTATGTAAGGGATCCAATGCGCTAGGCGCGCCTCTGCACCCGAATTGACGGATGATTGCCACCAGTGGAATGCTGCCCAAGCGAGCAAGGCGATAAGCACCGCGGCGATGATGGCAGCTGCGATCTTTCGCGGGATGGCGGTCGGGTCGAAGATGCTCATTGGCCGACTGCCGTGGTTGTAGTGGTCGTGACGACTGGCGCAGGTTCATTTGCGTCGCTGGCCTCGAATGAAGCACCGGCCACATTGATCCACTGAGCATCATATAAAGTAGAAAGGCAGCTGGTGAGGGACCTGAGCACCCAAAAAAAATTGGATCACCAGTGAAGAAGCAGGAAAGAATTAAAAAACCCCTTCCTTTCCGGACAAAAGTGTTATCTGGTGTAACTAACCTGGGAACACTGAAATAGCAGATTCTTCTGCATTTGAAGATGGATAATCACTGGCAAGCTCTGCACATGGAGTCGTGGCTGGAATAGCAGAATGCTAAAAAATCTAAACCTTTTATACCATGCTCTCAATGGTAACAAAGATTTTATTTTCTTTACTGTTAAGATGTTTTATGGACCTGGTTGTGCAGGCAAGTTTGAGCCAGTCTCTGCTCCCCTTTAGGATACTTCAGCTTTTCAATACCAGCCATGGATTTTAGTAGATTTTTACTGGCACTTAATTGCTGTGTTTTAATCTGTGCTGCATGAAAATTATCTCATTTCACGTCTCAAGGATGTGTGTATGTGTGCGTGTCTGCAGACAAAAGAGGTGGAAAAGCAGCAAAGAACACCATGTCATGGAAACAGACACGACAGAAAGAGTCATGAGCACAGATCTGATTGCTTCCATATTAATTTAACAGGGACAAAACCATAAATACATTTTACATTGAGCACTGGCTGAGAGTTCCTCTACTAACAGCTTAAAACTTCTATCTTTGTCAACCATCTGCAGAGTGCAGTGTGGCTGGTTTGGTTGGTGTGCTCGGGTTGGTGTTTCTGCAGAGCTCTGGCTTTTCCTGACTCCAACATCTAGTCCATCTTTTCCCTCACCCGTTTCATCCTTATCACTTCCCTGCTGTGGCTCCTTCACAGAGTTCCACTGAGTTGCTCCTTTATTTGCTGATATTTCTCGACTTGCACTTTTTCTTCTCACGTGAATCTTGAGAATGGTTGGTTTTGGGTTTGGGTTGGTTTCGTTTTCTTTGGGTTTTTTTTAAACTGGTGAAGCTTAGGGCAATTGAGATGATTGAATTAGCAGTTGCAACCTCACTTTTAGGGTTATAACGGTATGTGAAATCAGAACTGACTAGGAAAACATGCAAAAGTGTTCCTTCCTTGCTGTTCACAGAATGAGATTTAAGCAGGGAAGAAAGTCCCTATAGATGTTTCCACAATATGCTGTAGATGTTTGATGCCTTTTGTGCAATTGTGTAAGTAACATAATATAAATGACATTGTCTTAATAACCTGTAGCATGCAAATCCAGCTGTCTATATCAAATAGCAGTTTACTCATTTCATGTGCAAGCAGAAACTTAGAGTATGCTCAAACTGAATTTAAGAAAAATATTTTCAATTATGTCCAGTCTCCTGAGCTTGGATATGGATTTAGCTACGTAAAAAAAATGAATTAAAAATCAGAAGAGAGTCAGAAAATGAGCTGAAGATGAGATAATGCTTCACAATTGAACGAGATCAATCCTTTTACCTTATGAAAAAGAAAACCGAGAAGCGAGTTGATTAAACTGCATAAGCTCTCTCAGAGGAACAAAACAGCAGGTACTGAAGAGCTCTTTTATCTAGTGCAGAACGATGCAGCAAGAACCAGTGACTGGAAGCCACAGTCAGACAACTTTAAATCAGAAATGTCTATCCATAACAATCTCTCCACTTCAAATAGTTACTCCTCATTACAAAACAACCACTGACAAAAACCCTATTCAAATTTGGTTCCATTGAATCTGAATTTCCATTCAAATGCAGGTTAATGTTAATCGCGAGGAGAAAAAAAAATAATAATCCAGTGCAGATCTCATTTACCATTTTCAAAACCTGAGAAAAATTACTAACCTCAATGAGTACCCATTAAACCACCTACACTCCTGAATCCAGTGCACCTTCTTTGCACCCAACAGAAGGAACATCTGCACCCCCAGAAAGCCTAATGAAAACCTTTATTTGTATTTTGCAGGCATGGGTCAAACACAAACTCATTTGTGACAATCTGTAAATGGCCCATATTTTCTCTTAATCTCACACTAGTGGTTCCCACTGTACATTGACAGACTTTCATGTGCAGCCTCACAAAGTAATGTTTCAACTAATGTAATCCCTCTTGTTCTTGGACACCCACGTAACCACAGCCAACGACAGGTGAGTTCCAAGTAGAGAATATTCAGACTCACTGATTTCCATCATTCTACTCTCTCATCCCCTATGTCTCAGCCAAGGCTGGTTGTGTTCTGTTTGGAAAGATCAATGGGAGGAGATAGGACTGAGGAGTTTCCAGATTCAGTGTGTGACATGGGATAAAAGTGACCCTGGATTTGCTGTGACTTTCTACTTTTGGTAGAATCTATGGGTTTGGTGAAGGAAAATATTAGCAAAAAAGTGAATGGGAAACAGGCAAAGAAATGAAGATAAAAGGTAATGTCTGGCTTGGTCAGTTGAGGTTGATCTTGTGTCCCTTGGCTAATTTCCAGCCCCTAGATCCCAAAGCAAGCTGGGATTCAGTAAGTGTGGCTGTGCTTCAGCATCATCAGTTAAGACATCATTGAACGTTTGCTAAAAAGTGTTATGGTTTTCTTGTAGATTTTAAATTATCAGCTTATTAGTGTGATCAGCACAACCCTTACTTCAGGTTTGTTCACTCAGAGTTTAATGCAATACACAGAATTCTATATTCATTAAGAATTTCAGGATTACCATTTTCATATGAGAAATGAAGGGGTGCCCATGAACATGAATCAGTGAGTATACAAAAATGTGTATGACAAGGTCCATCTTAAACATGCAGAAATAACCTGTTTTCTCCTGGAGACTCATTTGACCACTGAGGTGAAGTTCTGGGGCAATTAATATAATTGTGTGCATTTAATAAAGGGCCCTTTTAGTAAAATGATTCTACAGTTTTCTCCTAGTCACAAAGGCTTTTAATTGGTTTTCAATTCTTATTCTCCTCCAACACAGAGTTTTGTATTCCACTGGAATAACTTGCACTTTCTTGACTAAGTAGTAAACATCTCCTCCGCTCGCCATGCGGCGCGCAGGCGGAGTCGGTGTGCACCCGATGGCCATGTGGAGCCTGTGACGTGGCAGTGGCGATGTGGAGTCTGTGCGGTGCCCGTGGCCATGCGGAGCCCATGTGGAGTCTGTGAGGTGCCCGTGGCCATGTGGAGCCCAGGTGGAGTCTGTGTGGAGCCCATGTCCATGTGGAGGCTGTGAGGTGCCCGTGGCCATTTGGAGTCTGTGAGGTGCCAGAGAAAATAGCAGGGATAGTTGCATATTATTGGAGCTTCACAAGTAATTGTTAATGTGGTGAAACAATAACTGTAGCTCAGTGTTTCTGGAAAGTCTACTGGAACACGGGTGATGTGAACACCTCACAAGGTTGGGCCTGTGCTTTCAGACAACTGAAGTTACATTTTCAGATAAATGAGTCAGCATTAAGGATCACAGTTTCTAGGAGTTGTATTTTGATGCCCAGCAGAAAGTTTTCTTGGCAGTGTGTCAAGTAGCAAGTCTTCACAGAAAGCAGGAGTTGTGGGTTGGTAAGTGATCTCAAGACTGCAGACTCAATTACAGGGGACCAGCTGGGGCTCCCCTCACTCTGAGGCTTTCAGAAACTGAGCTGAAGACTGGAAAGAAGCACAGTGTTCCCTTCCTCTTGTTTGGAGCCAAGCACTTCAGTGTCAACTTACCTTATCTGGGTTGGAAGAACCTTCCACCTTTTTTTTTTTTTTTTTTCCTTTAAGCACCCCATTTCTACGTATTCCTCTCCTTTTTGGAAGAGCATGGGAACGCACCCCCTTTAACCCAGAAGTCCCCTGCAGAACAAAGATGCTGCTGGAGAATGAAGTGTTTGAGGCAGACAATGAAGCACAGCCTGGGAGGTGGAGACCCACAGGGTGTGTTCCTCCCACCACCTCTTTGGGCTGCTCAAAACCAGTTCATCTCCCAGAGTGCAAAAGAACCAGGGGTTGAACAAATCATAGGTTACTAAACACATGACTGAGGCTTCAAGATCCTCTGCCTTTTCAATTACAAACAGAGGTTAGCAGGTAAGTATGAATGAGAATGATTCTTGGTCCATGACCAGTTCACAAACCTTTTAAACACAAACAGTGAAGGTGCTGCAAAAAAGGCCATCTCATACATGGGTCTGTTCTCCTTCCCATAAGGCATCGGACAATCCACTCTAATGCTTGAAGGGAGGGACATCAGAGCAGCCTGGTTAGATTACACTATCTTCAGTTCCCAGGGTCAAGAAGCAAGCATTTAAAAGATGAAAACCAGTCAAATTATCAAGGACATGAGCAGCAATATACAGAAACAAGAACAAAATACAAGCACAGCGAAGCCAAAGCCCCCAAAGCATTCATCACCTTCTTAGCAGCATGTTACATTCCTGCAAAGTTTTGATTGTAGATTCTATGTATTGCATTAGCACCTAGAGATGTTAGTTGAGATCAGGACTGTATGTGCATACATGGCTATAGTGACAGGCAGGGATTGTCGGGTGAGCTAATGATTTATTTCTGCCAAAAATGCAAGCGTATGTTTTGATACTACTTTTTAAGATGAGAAAACAGCTATCCCAAGGTCATAAAGAAAGCCACAATGATAGACAGAAGCTGATATTCACTCAGTCTAGAGTGGCAGTTAGAAAGTTCTCACTGGTTCAACAACCGAGAGTTGGTATTTTTTGCTAGTTGAGCCCAAAATACACTTTATTTAACCAGCGAGGAAGCTTAAACCTCCTCATGTTACTCAACCTTCCTTCCTGAACTTTATTGGAGACATATATTTATTTTTTTTTCTTGGAGGAGAAAAAAAAAAACCCAACCGAAAAAAACCCACCACCCTCCACGTCAGCACCTGGCAGGGCAGTGCTCCTACTTCTGGGAAGAGGGACAGGCTGGCAGGGCAGGAACGAGCCCCTGTACCCCAGGACCACAACTGTGGCTGGTTGGAAACTCTGCACCATGAACGCCATGGTCCACAGGCCCTGATATTCCTCATTCTTCTGAGCCCTGGCCCCACTTTACCTGTATTAAAGGTAATCAGCTCCAATTGCAGATCAAATGATGCTTTTAAAAGATCCCTTCCTCTGGAGAAAGCCAAAGGTACCTCCTTTGCAAACCAGAAAACATGCAGTCAACAACCTGAGAGATGAGTAATGAGAAAAAGGGACAGGAGCACAAATTTCATACAAAAGAAGGTAACAACTGGAAGGGGACACTGAGCAGAGAAAGCCCTGTGTTGCCCAGGCAGATGCTGTGATCTGAGGAATTGGTATTTTGTATTCCTGTAGCCTATCTAGCTTTTGCACAGAGATTCTCTTCTTGCTCCTAAGCCACTGTGAGCTGGGATCACTGAAGTCCATACGGATCAAATATTGGCTTCAGGAAAATGCTGGTGTCACAGACGACTTTGTCCTCCAGCATCAGGCGGTTCTCTTCCATGTGGTACTTCCATCTCTGGTCGGAGTGACCTAGAATTTTGTCTGAATGTCCAAGTGTGGCTGTTAAATGTTCTCATGGTTTAGAGCCACAAGGGTACATACTTATGCCAATTTATTTTGGGGGGATGGGGGATAAAATATGTTTGCCACTGTAAAAACTTCTTGAAAGCTAATATTTTCTATCTCCTCATTGTAAATGTCTTTATAATGCCAGAATTCAATGGTCCCCCCACAAACCAGAATCAAGAGAACAGCAAAAATCAAATCCTATAGAGAAAATAAAGTAAAATATTTGTCACATTAACGAACACAGAATTGTGTGCAGCCTGAGGAGACAGGGCTGTTGTGCAGTGTGAGGGTGGCAACTCTGAATTCTCCTTTCTTTGCAAAGCTGTGCCTGCAGGAAAGTGATTTGAGCCACGTGTTTGGAGGAACAAAGAGATGACTTGCTGTGAAATGTGTATATTTACTAAAGTGGGGTGCTAACAGTAAGCAATTCCTTCGTTATGTTTTGGTGTTAAATGGAAAGATGCTTTTTCCTTACACCCAACAAAATCCCTGCTAGTGATGCTGTGAGAGCAAGAAAAGCACCAGGCTTTACTTTCCAATCCCAGGTGAGTTTTGTAGAGATGGAAGTTCATTAAATCACCTTGTGAAAGGAGCCTATTTGATCCTGAAGTCATTCAGACGTGCAGCCATTGAACCCTAAAGAATGACTGCTGTCATTTTTCAAAGTGTGTTTTTATAGGTATCTGCTATATTCTGAAGTATTTTAGTCAGAGGG
>WUAM01009143.1:0-23230 GCA_024336885.1 Actenoides hombroni | reverse complement strand
TTCCAGAAAGAGGTGAACCAGAAATCCACAAATCCATGAAACATGTTGATGTCAGTGTGCTGACTATAGAAAACACATGAGCAAACATCTTCCAGGTATGTTATTAAAAGTAAAGTAATAAAGTTTTTCTGACTCTGGCAACACAAAGACACAAAAAATTCCAGCAAATAAAATGCAAATGCAAACCCAAAGCATTCAAAACAAATGGAGCATTTCTTTCATTTCCAGCCAGGGTTGACCCATACTACACTATGTTGCAACCCTTCACAAACTCCTTAGATACAGGAATATGGCAGTATTTTGTGCATTGTTACACGACAATAGCAATAATACTTTGGGGCTGCAAAGTATCTAGTTTATCAAGTTTAAAATTTGCCAAAGATTATGAACACTCTGCAATGCAGCTTTGCTAAGAAGAAGACAAAATGTCCCTGTGTGGGACATGTGAGGAGAAACTGTGGTGACGGAAAGTTTGAGCCGAGGAACCTGGGCAAAACTAAGGCAAAGGGGGTGAATGAACTGGGAGGCTCCCCATCCACTCTCCTGCATGCACATGTCACTCTAACTCAGGAGAAGCTGCCCATGTCTTTGCATTTAAGGGCACATTTGCTCAACTGGGACTTCAGTGAGTTGGTTTTTTTTTTCCCCTCTGATGCTGGGTGAGGCAGAAGAGACACAGAAGTGTTTCCAACACTTATGAGCAATTTTTTTTAACTCCTTTAAAACTGTGTCACCGCTATCCAATGTCCACTTGTGGCAAATCTATTCCTCTTTAAAAAAAAGAAAAAAGAAAAAATGACATTCACCTTAATACACACCCAGTTAAAGAAGAGCTTTATAAAGTGCAGTAACTTAAAGCACATTCCTTTCATACTGTTATCAACAGTAAATCACCTATTTAGTTTAGTCAAAGCAGAGTTTGTGCCAGGGCAGCTGTGCTCCAGCAGACCAGAGCCATGGCAACCGTGCACTGAGCCGCTGGGACGTGCCAGGGCACAGAGATCTTGGCAGCCGTGTCACACTGCCACGCTGGGACCTGGCACTGTCCTGCCCATGGGGACAGAGAGCCCACCAGAGCCCCACGCCCTGGTGCCACGGCAAACCACAGGACAGGGACATTGGACTCTGCCAACCCCCTGCCTCACTGGCCGGTTGATGGCTGGAGCAAGACTACGAGGGACTTGGAGTATTAGCTGAGCTGCCAGTATGTTTTGCAGCCTGGGATCACCATATGGCCCATGCTGTAAGAAGAAATGCAGATGGGTCATGTTATACACTCAGCTACATCTGACCTCCCTCCATACGCTGGCATGGAAACCAGTATAAACAATAATTTTGTGATGTGATTAGCTGAAAAGTGGTACAAAATACCCACAGGGAGAGCTTTTCTAGACTTTAGAAACTAACTCTGTAGCCCTTCATAAAGCATGCTGGCCATGATCACAGTGCTTAAGATATGCAAGAAAGGGGAAAAAAAATTATAAAGGAAACCATTAAAACAGCAAAGCACAGGACATCATTAAGGGATGGATGTTGCACTGTGGCATTCAGACTTAGCTAGACACATTTTTGATGTTCAGCTTCAGAAAACAGCAATTAAGAACTAACCACACTTCTACGTTGGTACCAGTGCACTGTTCATTCTGTTTGCTGAGAACTGAATGCCTGTAAGCATCTAAGAATTCAAAATAAAGGTAATCTGTGTAACAACTAGCATGCTACATGGGGCATGGGCAGAAGTGTTTTAAATTGATAGGTATTGGAGAGCAGCTGTATATGACTGTAGGGTTTAAGTTGGGGGTTTTTTTGTGTGTGTTCTGTCTAGAAGCTTAATTGCTTGATCCTGCAGGAAAGCACTTGAGGCTGGGCAGAAAACTCCCTTTCCTCAAATGCTGCTAGGCAGGTAAGTTTTAGCTCTTAGGAAGAACGAAACCCCTAGCTAAAGTACTGTGTTAAAAACTTACACACAAAACAAGCTCCTTTTAGGGATGGTTTTTTTTCCCCTCTCTCCCCTTCTTTTTTCCAGGTCTGGTTATAGCAGGGCCACCTCCTCCGCTGGACAGGAAGCCCGAGCCCTTCCCTTCCATGCTGCAGCTAATCAGAGCTGCATCCTGATGCCCAAAGATGAGCCAGTCTCAGGATGGGCCAAGGGAAGACACCCAGCCCTGGCAGTGGGGTGCAGTGGGTGTGAGGGCTCATTTGGGTACCACAGCTCACAGGATGCACTGTTCTTGGTCAAATGGATGCAGAAACATCCTGCCAGCTGATGTCAGAGAAAACATTTTGGTTTGATTTTCCTGTTGAGTAGAACCAGATTAGAGAACAGTTAATCAAACTGGATATTCAGAAGTCTGTGGATCCTGATGGGATGCACCCATGAGTGGTTGCAGGAGATGCAGGAGATGGCAGAAGTAATTTATGGTCCACTCTATCATCTTTGAAAGGTCCTGGAGAAAAAGTGAGGTACCTGAGGACTGGTGGAAAGCCAGTGTCACTCCGGTCCTCAAAAAGGGCAAGAAAGACGACCCAGTTTCGTACACGCAGAACTTTAATGGTATGCGTAATCCCCCTATGAAACTAATTATTCATATGAAATTAGACATGTATTTAAGCTACTAGCTGAGTCACTCCCTAGAGATCTTTTTAAAGATACTTTTTGTCATGATCTTTTTTTTTTTTTTTTTAAATTGTTCTGCTTACAAAACAGGATACAATCCTTTGGGAATTATGTTGGCTTTTTTTAAAATCTCTCTTTGCTTTACACAGGGGTCTGTAGGAAAGCTCAACGTGCTGTTTAACATTCAGGAATAACAGAGCAGAGGCTCCCAGACCCATCTTTGTCCCTGCCCAAGATCGTTTTCACTGAACAACTGTCTTTAGCCAGGATTAATCTCTAATGGAGAAAGAGGTGCTGGAAGACACTGAAGTTGAATGGACATCACAAAGCCCTGGCTCCTTTTCCATCTCGCATCCATATCCTGTGGTTTCACCTCAGACTCTAGATGAATAAATAACAGCTTCTCTTCTATTATTTTTTCCCTAACAGGCTAGCACAACTCACTGAAAGAGCTTTAGTTCTTTGCCTTTTACTTTCTTAGTAAACTCACCTTCTCAGCAGTGATTGGTGAAAACCTGTGACTATTTTTACCTTCAACAGGTTTGGGGTTTTTTTCATTGCTGTTGAAATGATCAGTGAGACTGCAACAGGCAGATTCTTAAAATCAAACATTATGTTCTATAACACAGTGACTAATCTTTGTCTATAGCAAAACTGATGTTCCTTTACAGGACAGATTGCTTAATGCATTTCCATAGTTGATTAAACATGCAGTGATGAAATGTACTGATTCTGCAAAAGCATTTTTAAAAATAAAAAGCCAGGTAAACATATGTTTGTTTATTTATTTATTACTTTTGCTGTGACGTATATGAAGCAATGATAGAAAATACACTGAGCCTCTTACAGCTTCAGAGATGGATGAATGTGAGACTTCAGCTCATTAAGATCTCTCACACCACAGATGCCACAAGCACCAGGCAGTGTGCTGGGGAAAAAGAGCTTCTGCCCTCCCTCCCACAGTGGGAGACACCCACCTCAGCAGCTCAGACCTGCTGCTTTCTTCCACAATCCAGCAGCAGGGAAAGAGCAACCACAGATGAAAGCCTTGCCCAGCTGTTGCCCTCACTCTTTAAACAAACACCAATGAAAACATCCTAATAAAAAAAGTCTTATCAAGTAGCTTCCTTCTCCACTCTGGTACCCTGGCACAACTCCTAAAAAGCCTGAATTTTTCCAGTCACACAACCCAAACCCTGCTGCTGTTCCTTTCTGGACACATCTCACATAATCCAGCTTTCACAATCACATCCTCACTGCTGGAGGTGTAGGATCTATTAAAGGAACTACTCTAAAAATGAGGAAAAATGCATCAAAAATGAGGAAAAACGCATCAAAAATGAGGAAATAAAACAAAAAATGAGGAAAAACGCATCAAAAATGAGAAAAACGTCAAAGAAATGAGGAAAAACGCATCAAAAATGAGGAAAAATGCATCAAAAATGAGGAAAAACGCATCAAAAATGAGGAAAAATGCATGAAAAATGAGGAAAAATGTATGAAAAATGAGGAAAAATAAGGAAAATAAAATCCCTTAAATCTTTCTTTGACCAGGTTTAGAGCTTTGCGGCAAAAATGGGAAATGGTTTGGCATTCAAAAACAAGAACTTGATACCCTGAATTTACCTCATGCAAGACAAAAGTGGTCACATTCACAAATATAGAAAAAATATGCTTCCAAAATGTCTTGTATTTTGAAAATAAATCAGGGAAAACCCCTTGCAATATTCTCAAGTATATATTGCATAGAACCAGTGAGAAGAAATCTGCAATAATCAATTGCTGCTGATGAAAAACTTCTTCCCTTCACACTTCTGCTCAGGTTTCCAGTCAGACTGATGACCCCTCTCACAGCAGCACACCCCCTCAAAATCCCTTCAGACCTTTCTTTCCAACCTTTCCTCCCCTCCTACCCATCAGGATTACACCCTGTATTTATGACCATAATTACTCTGGCTCTTAAGAGAGTAGCTGCCTGTGAAAAAGCATTTTGGATCATGACCTGCAAGTAGCTACATCTGGAAATTCTGAAAAACACGAGTGGCTTATTCTATGGTATCGTTCACATATACGTAGTTTAGAATAAATAGTGAACACCTTTACTAAAAATGTAAATCATTTCATTTTTAATCACTTTTAATTTAATATGTGATTGCATTATTTTCATTACAGATTATATTTTTTTCCTATAAGAGAATAAATTATACTTACCCACAAAATACCCTGTAGTTTTAAAGTGAAGTACGCTTACTGCAGTGGGAACAGTGTCACAAGTTGAAGAACAGTATCTGTAGGGGTTTAACAGTCCCCTCCAAAATCTTGCAGCCAAGGGAATGACAAACCATAAAAAGACATGGAATGATACTGAGCCAAAGCAAATATGACACCACCTGAATATAAGTAACGTGCCTATTTTCTTTTAACTGAAAACTAAAATCCAAGTAAAGGCTTTGTACCACACAGTTACACTGTAATAAAATATCAAACTATTCTGATCTAATTTTTCCATAATATATGCTATTGTAGATACCTGAAGTCAGCACTGCTCCAGTGCAGGTATCCATATGGCAAAGGCTGCCAAAGTGATAAAGGAAAAAGGTTATATGGAAAAAAGAGAAAAATGGACTAACAGCATTTATTGGGCCATATCTCACCAGGAAATCTGATACATTAATTTTCTGTAATGGTAGATTGCAATAACAGCACTGAAGTAACACCAGGAACACCAAGTAAGGACATTACATTATGGAAAGATTCAACACACACAAATAATGAAGACTCATCAGATTCATGTTTACCTTGCAATGGAGAAACTGGCTCCCCACTTTCCTCAAAACAAACCCACACACCTGCACAAGATTCTAGGAACAGCAAGAGAAGTAACAGTTCTGGCCTGCTGCAGTAACTAAGAGGTCCTTTCTGTTTTCTGTTCTGATACAAGCAATAGAGAACAAAACCCCAACAACAGTGATTTCCTTGGTCACCTTTAACAGCTCCCTTCTATTTCTCCCACTTATATTTAGCTTTTGTTCTTGTTTTCATTTCTCTGAACAAATGGACTTAAAAAAAATAAAATAGCAGCTTTCAAGCAAATGGCTCTTGTTTGAAATATAAAAAATGAACAGGGCCATGCTCCACAGATCTGTGATTTGAAATAAATTAAGCTATTATATAGGCCAGGTTTCTTTGTTGTGATCTTAGCTGTTGTAATTGAAACTTATTCCTACTCATGTCCTTAAGTAGCTTGGTCATATGCTGCCCTGCAGCATTAAAAGAAAACAAAACAAAACCAAAAGCAAGACAAAACAAAATCAAAACAAACCTCCCTAAAAAAAAACAAAAACCAAACAAACACACCTTCTTCAAGCCCAGGACATGTGCACATGCCATGGAAGCTGTACTGGGTACTGTACAAGCAGTTTCTTATTAATCACAGTACCCAGCCACAAACTAGCAAGTATGAGGCTAAATATTGTTCTCCGTTATACCAGGGCAGGCCAGTTCAAGACAATTTCACATTACTCAAGTGTAGCTAAGGGTGGATTATGGCAAACTGCCTTTATTCTGCTGCTATGAACAACACCAATTCTCTTTACGCAAACCTGTAATTCTGGATCACCTGGGGCATCTGTGTTCTCGTATTCCGTAACTGGCGCTGGAACGGACACTCTTGGTATTCAGGCTTGCGTAACCAATAGTGATACGCTTGCGCGAACGCTTGGCGTGTTTAATACCGGCAACCAAATTCTCACTATCGATGTCACTGGGGCAACTCTCTCTCGCGATGCCGTGACGAGCGGGGCGGTGGGGACTATCGGGGACGAGATTTCCATTACCAGCAGATCAGTCACGTGGGCAGGGAATGAGAGGGAAAAAAAACCCCCCAAAACTGGTAGAATGTTCAGCAGAGGTAATTAATTGGGGATCGATTCAGAAGTCATCTAACTCCTTTGAAGTTTACAGTGATAAAACCATGATGGATGGGATGGAGCAGGAGAAATTCCAGCCTGGCTGGGCACAACATGAACTCTGTGTGTGGGGGAGTATCCAGCCAAGGACTTTCTTCTGAGAGGCTGTATAATAGATAATTTCTCTATGCAGAATATGGAGCTTATTCCTTATTACTTCTCTCAGCACATGTATGGACGAGGACTTTTCTTGCCTTTCACCAGAGGCTCCATAACTACTTTTAAGGTGAATGTGATCCCCTTTGATTTTGTGTTTTTTTTTTTTCTCCCTGTACATCATCCCATTATGTATTTAAGCCTGCAGAAGAGCTTTTGAAGACCTAGCATTTGCTTTGTATCGGAATTTTTCTGGGGCAGGTGGGAAATACTGGTTAAATTCAATCAGTGTAAGTTATTCTGATCTACACCTGCATTACCAATAGAGAGACATCTGGTCATTGAAATATTTTTCTAAAAACATTACTGTAAATCAGAGGTGACAAAAACTTTGCTGCTTAAATTTGGAATACTTTATGAATCCTTAAGTTAAAAAATATGTGTTTTTTGGAAAAAGATCACAGTTTAAAGTCTGATAAAAGTTTGAGGTGTCAGTTATGTTCATTGGATCTTCTAGAGAAAACAGAAAAGGAGTGGGGTATGAAGGGTCAAAGGATGAACTTTCATTGATACCCACTTGTCTATCTGCTCTCAGCAAAAGCAATACAAAGTTAGCTGTTATCATTAAGTATACCTTTCAGGTCAGACACTTGACGGTTCAAATGCTCTAGAAGGGACTAGCTATTGCAGCACAGATCTCAGACCCTGCCCTTTCCTCATATAAGATTAAAAAAAAATATGGGACTACTTTGTGAGCTAATAATTCTTTAAACAGAATAAAGTATTTAATTGAAAAGGATCAGCTCTACCTTTGTGCTTATGCTATTTCATAACCCATTGGGAAATTCAGCCAGGTAGCTGGTCCTGTCTAAGCCAAGTTTCAATTTATTGAAACACAATTCAGCATCCGAGCAGAGCGTGGGGTGGGGTTGAGGATGAGGATGGATGGGCTGTGGTTAAAGTGCTGCATTGTGCTCTGAGCATGGAGAATCCCACAGAGTATCTCACATGTGTGTTCATGCTTGGAAAGGTGGGATGAGTGAGTGGGGGACCAGAGGCAAGTGTGATTGGGAAACACTTAAGTACCACTGGTGGCTTTGGACTGTGGAGTCCTTAAACCTCTAGAGCCTCTGCTGCTCTCAGACTCAACTCCTGTCCCAGAAAGCTTTAAAGGTTTAACTAATGTATCTATAGAGCCAAATTGCCTCAAGCTCTCTCTGCAACCTGCGGATAGGAAGAAGTCTGTGAAAACAAGTCCTAAAATATGCTGTGAAACTGATTTCAATAAAGATTGTAAGGCACTGGGGTAGAGAGTGGGGATACTGAGAGAAGATACACCACGGCTAAGTTCATTATACCCCGAAAGAAAAGTAGGAGATACATCACGTGGAAAGAGGGTGAAGCTTCCCTGGTCTAGAGTTGAACTGAAACTTGAGTTGTTGAGGTCTGATGGCCCCTTTTGGCCCAGCTCACTTCACCTCCTGCATAACATGAGAAGTCCTTAGATGTTCAGCTGAGGAGCCCAGCAACCAGAGCATTCCATAGGCCAAAGCAAATTCTCAGTCTGCCTTCATTTGATGTAAAACTGATTTGCTTTCCGTACCCCATTCCTGGTGTGAACAGGAGCTGTTGCCCCAGGGAAGGCAGAATGACCTCTAGCCTTGCCCTGGTTTCCCTCACCTCCTAGCCTGGAGGAGCAGCTCTCCTCTGCCTCTTTCTACCAAGCAATGGAAATACATCCATGGCTACTCATTGTTCTTCCAAGCCAATGTGGGCAGATGTGCTTCTCATCCATTTTTCTGTGGAAAGCAATTCCTGCTGCCCCTCCGGAGGTCAGGCCAGCAGCTTTTCACTGCTTGCTAGGTACTGGGGCTTGAAGGGCTCGAGCTTTGGGCAGCAGCGTGGGCACCGCTGCTGGGTGGGCTAACCTGAAACAGAATCACATCCCTCAGGGAGGAAAGGCCTGTCTGCAAAACTGAGATCAGCACCTACCCCAGCCTCTGGTCTCCTTCCACACCTGCAGGTGCCACGTGTGACACCAAGGGGCGTGGGCTGGGTGGGGCACCGGAGCCGGGAAAACTGAGGGTTCTTCCCGAGAGTCGCTCCCGGAGCCACTCGAGTCCGGCGGATGCTCTCCCGGGCAGGTGCCCGCGCTGCCGGCGTCGCAGGTGAGCCCCTCTCCCCCCTGAGCTTTTCCATTATGTGCCCCTTCCCCCCTTGTTCTCCCCCACACCGCGGGTTTGTTTGTTTTGCTTAAAATTACAGATGCAGAGAAAAACCGCCTGACATCTATCACTCAGTAGATTTCTATCTTTTTCCACTGAAACCTGCTCAGTTTGTCCTCATACTTTTCAGTTTTAGAGCGCATTGGTTATTTTCTCTCAAATGTTAATGAAAGAAAATAGCTGAGCATATAGCAGAACGTATCTGCAGCTTGCAATGACTCCTGACAATATGAAACACAAACCTGGGCTCACCTTTTCTCTCTTCTTCTTGAGCAGCACATCAGCTGTTGTCTCGAGAAGCCTTTTCCAGGCACTGGAAAATGCAGATTGGGAGCACAATGGGATGGAGAACTCTTGTTTCATGTGGATAAAACAAGAAGAAGAAGAAAGTCAAATATTCTTGGCACAAAGAGACAATTGGAAAAAAAAAAAATAAAATAAAATAGGGAAGTAGCTACTCTGAAAGCTGAAGTGTTTCTGGTCATAACATGTGCTGCTGGAGTCACCAAGTGTGGTGCTGGTGGCAACTCTTCCAGAAAAAAAACACCCCAGTGTTTCCTCTAACTGGCATGATCCGAGCTGCTGGAGACACCAACTGAAGCAGTTAAGCAGCACAGGAGCAGCAACCAGAGCAGCTGGGCTCGGGAGGCACTGCCCAAGGAACTGCTCAGGACAGCCAAGGAACAAAGCTGAGATTGAGCACCAGCAGTACAGACTGGAAACTACAGGCTTTGGGGTTTAGAACCCCAGTGACTTCTTAAATCAGCTAATAACTGGAGTAGTTGTCAAGATTCACTTGAGAATTAAATGTTACTTGTCTTTATGTCTATTTAAAGAATGAAGAATTTTACTAGAAGACTATAACATGTTAATTGCATGATTAGTAAAGAAAATTATCAAATAAATTGTGTGCATAGTTACTAGATAGTTTTTCTACATATACACTCATATTTCTTAAATATTAGATTATTAAAAATCTCTGAAGGCACTCGTACGCCTTTCAGGTACAGGGGAGGGGGTGGAGGGGGCTTTTTTTCCAACTGAAAGAAAGAAACTGGAAAGGGAATAGGTTTTTACGTGCACGTTCATCAGGGGGGGGGGAAAAAAAAAAAAAAAAGGCAAGCTTTGTAAAGTGGAGTTGGATTGACAGATGAAGTCTGTCTCTGCTGGCATTACTTGGCCTAGAGAGGAAATCATTTACCCCCCCATCCCCCAGTTTTTTTTGTCCTCTTTTGGCCATTTTCTGTATATAAACTTGTACGTACATCGCCAGCTGCTGCAAGGGGCCGTTTCTCTCGGGCGTGCCGGGCGTGTGACCCCATCGCGTGTCTGTCTGTGTGTTTTGTGTGTCCCCCCCCCCGGTCCTATCTATATTTACCAGCGGGTGCTTTGGCAGGGGGCTGGGGACAGCCGGGGCGGCCGGAGCCGCACGTTGCCCACGCCGCGGCAGTTGATTCACTCCGGGTGAAAGAGGTTTTGTTTTACCTTGGTGGCGCAGCACTGCTTGTCAGGTGAGTAATCAAACATATCTAGGAGGGATTCTACAGCCTAGATACTGAGCTGTCACTGACAGCATTTTCACACACACACACACAAAGTTCAGGGATTGCATCATTAAGTCCTAAACTAATTCTAGACTAAAAGATCTGAACTTGTCACAATGTCAGCTGTTCAGGACGCGAAGAGGCACAAAAAAACCCCCCCCACCCCCCCCCCCCCCAAACGACAGCAGAAAACGAGAAACGCCCGGGGGGGGGGAAGGGGGGACGAAATTTAATCGTTATTTTATTAATTGCAATTAATTAATTAGCGAAGGGGGGGTGATTAATGACCCCAGAGCTTCGCTGTCGCCTCCTCTTCCTCCTCCCGCGCAGCTCCATCGGGGGGGGGGGGATGGGGTTTGTTTGCCTACTCGAACCCACATGAACTCTGACTTGATCTGCTTAAAAACTATAGCTGCAAAAACTGTGGTAAAAGATGAGGAAAGTATGTTCTGGTTTTTGTATTAAACCTGCTTTGTATTTCATTATAAAAGAGGATTCTCCCTCACTAAGTTTCGCAACCCCCAGACGAGCCGCTGCCCACGCCGGGCCCCCCTCTCACCGACTGCCGCTACGTTCAGACCACCGCAGCGGGGGAACGGGTGGGGGCAGGGTTTGGGGCGGTTGGGTTTAGGGCTGGGGGGTTGGGGTGGGAGTTGGGGGTTGGGTTTGGGGTTGGGGTTAGGGGTTAGGGGTTAGGGTTAGGGTTAGGGGTTAGGGTTAGGGGTTAGGGTTGGGGTTAGGGTTAGGGTTGGGTGTAGGGTGAGGGTGAGGTTTGGGGTGAGGGTTAGGGTTGGGTTGAGGGTTGGGGGTGGGGTAAGGTAATATTATGTTCATTTGAAAAACATAATTTTGAATTTGGGTTTTTGTTTTTTGGGGCTGTGAGACCTTAATTTTTGTTGCCACCAACTCAGTTTTTTTCCACCAAAAAGACCCTAAAATCTATTTCCCCCGTCATTTCTGCTATTAAATGATCAACAGTTATTATTTTTCCAATAAAAAAAAAACAAACATTTTTTTTTCCCATTAGATCACCCCGAAAGGCTCCCCAAAACTTGTACATCAGCATTAAGAAAAAAAAAAATAAAATCTTTCTGGAATC
The DNA here is from genome assembly GCA_024336885.1 of Actenoides hombroni. Classification (NCBI taxonomy): domain Eukaryota; kingdom Metazoa; phylum Chordata; class Aves; order Coraciiformes; family Alcedinidae; genus Actenoides; species Actenoides hombroni. Next base: position 11,681 of record WUAM01009143.1, on the reverse strand, counting down.
AATACTCTTGACACCTTAAGGCCTTCCATCCTTAGATGCAAGTAGTGGTTCAATCATGGCTACCTTCAAAAAAATCCCCAATTAAAAGCTCATTACTGAAAGTTTGGATAGTAAATTAACTATAAACTTCATAATCTAGTCAGTGACCATTAACCAAAAGAATGCTCACCACTCTTTTCCAAATTCCAATTGAAAACATAAACACAGACTAATAAGCAAGTTACAAAAAAGTGTTAGCAAAAACACAGTACTGTCACAGGGCCACACAAATGTGTATGTATCCAGTGACTTTGAGAATAGAAAAGGAAAGGATCCTTTAAAAAAGACACAGAAAGAAGGATGAAGTTTCTTCATCAGTTTTCTCCTCAGTTTCCTTCTGGGACTTCCAGCAGGAACTAGTAGCCAAGGCTTGCCTCGTGCAATAAGTTGTTGTAGCACTATTTGAATTATTCTGAATGATCATCTGTTAGAAACAAAAGTTATTTATGACTACTGAAATGCAAATACAAAATGGAAATGAATAAATGATTTTCCAGTGGTAAAACAGATTGACTTATTCCTACAGCTCACATTTCAGTTCCAGAAGGAGTGATCTAGTTACTAATTCATAGTAGGAATGATTTCCCAGGTAAGACTAATAAATATACTTTGTAATTTTGATAAAACTTGTGTAATTCCACCAAAATAGCTGGTTTTCATAGCTCATAGTCACCAGAGTCTCTGTTACACTGCCCATTAAACTCTTGCATTGAGTTGAGAGCATCTCTGTTGCTTCTTATGCTGCCATCATACCAGATGGTAGAGTTCATTTCTGCCAAAATCCAACAGCTACATTATTTTCCCAATACTCAGAGATGGAGTTAATTTAATGCATTTTGTGCCAGCCAAACAACAAAGTCCCACCCCTGGGTACTTACTCCCTGAATCAGCAAAATATCTCAACACCCCCTCCCCCCATCTCCCAGTTTTCATGTACAGGTTGTAAGAATGAAAATATGTAACTAAACCTAGATTGCCAGGAAAAGATAAAATTCAAGGCATAGAGTGGTTAGTTAGCAATGAACATGGAAAGACACCATATGAATTTGCAGTTACATGCCTTAGTCTCATAGGCTTAACTTGGTCTCATTCATACAATATATCAAAAAAATACTAGGCAAATAACCCAAGAAGCTTCATTACAAAAAACCCAAAGTTTGAGACAACTGTCAAATCAAATGTTAGGCTGTCATTTAAAACCCCTTCTTGCACTAAGGGCACTCTTCATATTACAATAAATTAGTTAACCAGACCTCACTGCCTTTATGTATTTTAAATCACATATTACTGAGAAAATGTTCCTGTGTAGCATCTAGATCATACAGGTATAGGAAGCTACATTCAAGTGCAACATAACACTATTTTAAAAATTTTAAACACTGTAAAAAGATTTATTCAGTAAAAAAAAAAAAAATTTATTCAGTAAAAAAAAATTTAGTCAGTAAAAAAAAAAAGATTTAGTCAGTAAAAAAAAAAAAAGATTTATTTGGTAAAAAAAATCTAACCAATTTGTGTAGTATTTCAGGATCTTACCACACTCAGTGTAAAAAAAAAGTCTTTTAGTTTAAAACCATTATTCCTCTTGCTACAGTATCACTTCTTCATATAGTCAGTTTTACACATATTTCTATTATAAAGTAATTGCTTGTTCAGTGTACACAACACTGGTATGTACACTTTAAAACTATATACATATGTATATACACACACCAATTTCTCAACTGTGTCTTTCTAATACCTATATAATCACAAGGATTTAGAGAACAAAAAAAATCCCCTTTTCTGGGGTTTTTTGTGGCAGCTCAGGGTGTCACTTGACCTTTAGTTTTGCATGTGGTGCAGGAATTGTGATTTCTGGTGTCTCCTCAACCCCTCCCAGCTCAGCTCTGGAGTTACTGGTGCTGCTCCCTCTGCTCTGTCTGCACCAGTACAAGCTGGGAGCTGGGGGACAGGGACAGGTAACACTCTCCAGCTCCCTTGACGAAGGTAAAATGACCTTTTAAGAGTCTGACTTTCCATAAGCAGCTTCAAACAACCTTCCCCCTTCATCTGCCAAGGATCTTCACACCCTCTTGTCCAACATGAAGATGCCATATGCATTTAGAGCAAACTACAGCCTGAAAACATCACTCATTCAAGCCCAACCTTGTAAACCACATCAGGTATGGCATGAGAATCCCCATATATTTAATCCAAATTATGAGATAAGCAGCACATATGCTGCTGCATGCATAATGGAACAAAGATGTCGTTTCTCCAGATGTTGTGATGCCACCTCCATGCAAGACCATCAAAACAGTGGTAAGATTTCTTCACTGTCATGAAAGGTCTGACGTTGTTGGTACTTGCTTAGATGAATATTAAATGGCTTTATGAATGGAAATAATTCCTTCAGAATATGGGATTTTGTTGAACCCATTCTTACTAGTCTTGATTCTAGTTAGAGTGAAACAAGCAGGTTTTGGTGAAGCAGGTGTGGATGGTGTGTGCAGCTTGGTGAGCCCCCAAGCCCCTCTGAAATGATATTTTCCACCTCTGGATGGGTTTGTTCCTCCATGAATGAGCATAAGGTGGCTCAAGATGCCTCAGAGGTTTTATAACAATACTGGGCTGGGACAGATGACAAAGAAAATTCAGGTGAGCACGTGCAAATGGGAATCTGCTGCAGGGTCTGGAAATGAAATGAAAGAAAACCAAGGAATAAAAGAGGAAAAAGTTTTAAAAATATATAATTGTGAGGAAAAGTAGAATAAAATACTACACAGCCATTTAGATATGGGTTCAAGAAGAAATTGTGTGCTTATGGAAAGGAAACCTACTGAAAATTATTAAAAAAGATAAATTATGCAGGTTCAGGACATTCCTAATCAATGTGGAGGCTTGAAGTGTCATTAGGGGACATATTTTTTGTATTTTATCCCACTAGGAATTACAAAGATTTCCCAAAAAAAGTAACAATTTTTACAAAACTTGGCAGATGAATACCAAATCGGTTTTCGAAAAAAAAAAAAAAAAAAAAAGAAAAGGTCTATGTTTCAAATGTCTCAAAAGAAAAAATCTATTCAACTTCTACACAAATTGGAAAATTTTACCAAAAATCACCGTTAAAGTAATAAATTTTAGTTATAAATTAAACCTTTTTTTTTGTTGTTTTATTGCAGCTCTTTCCTTCTTGTCTAAGGGAAACAATTCTAGCCTTTTCATTGTAATTTCTTTTATTTGCACAAGTAACTTTCCACAGGATAACTAGCACCAATTATTATTCTAAATGATACAGCTTAGTAGATTTCTATAAAGGTATTTAATACTTTCCATATGATCCTTCATCCTTATACATTCTAGTGCAGAGCTTACATGTTCAAGTGACTCCCACCAGTGGAGAATTTACTTGGGAAACTGGGCATGGGAGAAATGACTGTCATGAGTAGAGAACTCACTCTGGGAATGGGAGAAGCAACTGCCACCAGTGGAAAACTCACTCTGGGAATGGGAGAAGTGACTGGCACCAGTGGACCCCTTGTTCTTTTCAAAGGAGTTTCAGAAAAAGGGCTGTAACAAGGGAGCAATTGCTCCTTCGTTCTTCTTGAACCTGGCTCCCCTAACATTTATCCACCAGGTGAATCCATATTTAGTATTAATAGGGCAAATTTAGAATTTTTTTTTTCCTTCTAATTTGTCCTGTATTTTATAATTATGCTACTTTTCAAGTACCCAAATCCATGTCATTTTAAACAAACTCTATCAACTGCCTACCAAGTACACACATACTAAGCTTTTGGATAAATCCTACACTGCCTACACTTTCCTTGTTCATGTATTCATTCTTATTCTTAAATGGCTTTTAATTTGGGACTCCTTTTGCTCTATATATGACTTTATAAATGCAGACAAATTATTTTCATGGACTGGATTTTTCCTGTTGTAACATGTATTTGCAGCAATAATAGCTTAATAAAATAATTTTTCTGAAAAGCTCAGGAGAATAGCAACAGTGAAGTGTAAGCAGCATTAAAAACATTTTAATGTACTTCTAAGTAAATTCTGGTATTTCTAAATGACCATCAGCTGTAAAATGCCACCGTACCAATTACTGCACTTGTAGAAGGAACAGATTCTTACCTGACATTATTAAATTAATATATTGCTTCTCTGAAATGTTTGTTGTTTGGGGTGGGTTTTTTTCTACACATACTACACTTATTTAAATAGTAAAAAGAAAACTAGACAAGGAATAGTTGAGGTTTTACACACTGCCAAACACCATCTTCCTCACATTCCAAACTAAATAAAGGAAAAGTAACAGACTTGGCTGTTAGAAATACAGGGTAATCTAACAAACCTCTTAATATCATTGAGCTTGTGATAAAATGCCTTGTTTTACACTAAAGCTACAGGTCTAATTCTCTTTGCACAGCTTCAGTGGAAGATGATGGTCCTTTCTCAGAAAGAGATGGTGAGATGTCACAGGAAAGGTGCAGGAGTTTTGAAGAAGAAGATTGCCAAATGGAAATGCAACCTGTGTTATTTTAATAGTTCCTTTCTGTGTTGATGAGCTGAAGAGAAAAATTTAAACCCACCTTGCTCACACCTCACAGCTAGCCTGTGAATATATGCTTATGTGCCTTTGAAACGTCTGTCACAGTATTCTTACATAACTTGCACAGATTTGGAGGTACAGAAAGATTCAGATGCACATTTGTGTTCTCTTATTACTGGAACTGTTCATGCAGTATTCAAGAAATCAAGGGCACATTGCTGTCCCATAGATAACTTAGTGTCCAACAGAATGCCAAGGTCCTTCTCTATGGGGCTGCTATCCAGTGGGTAACCCTTAACCTGTAGTGGTACATAGTGGTACATACATTTATCCTCATTGACATTCATTAGGTTTGCCTTTGCCTATCTCTCCAGTCTGTCTAGATCTCACAGAGCCTTCCAGTGTATCGACCACTCCTCCCAGTTTAGTATAATCATATTTTTATTTTTTTCAATTTTGCACATATTCTTCTGTCTGAAACAATGAAAAAAGAAGTACATTAAAACATCTGTTCTGTGATCCATTTATCAGAGAGGGACAATTACAAATAGCACTTTACGAATAAATTAGTAACCTTTTTTCATGGCATAAACTCAAATGGTGCTAAGGCAGATTCTTTCCAGTTGCATGATTTGCATCATTTTTATCATCTTATGTGACTGATGGCTGACTGAAGAGTTCAAAGCACTTCTGTCATAATTCTCTTAAGATGCCTACTCAGAATTTATGTTCTTTGCTCTTAAGTCTTACTGTGTGAGGGGGTGCAGCTAATCAGTACTGTGCTGAAGCCCAACGCTGGAGTGGTTGAGGTTAGAGTTCCTCTGTAGCTATGGTGTGGCTGTGAGAGAGGGCACTGGTAATTACGTAACTGATCAGCCTGAAACTGGTACAAATATTATCTCCCAGAAAAATGCAGTTACTATAACACTTCTAGTTTATTATATGGACCAGTTTCACTTCCCACAATAACATCCTAAATGAGCTCCTGAAGTACAATCTTCTCTGTAAGCATATGCAAGAACATGCTAAAATTTAATATCTGCCCATGGAATATGAAGAGGGCATTATTAGTCAACAGTTTCTTCCTTCTGTTTTACACCATGCTGGTTTTGGTGTTAAGGAAAAGTAGAGGTCCTGGGTGAATATAGAGCATAAACCATCCAGGCAGTGTTCCACAAGTTAATTTTTAGGTGTCTAAAGACTGTGCTTCCCACAAACCCCTCATCATGGAAGAAATCAGTGCTGGGGGAAAGGCAGCAGGGAAGATGTTCTCCCAGCATTTACATCACCACAGATGTCCCACGTTGGTAGAGATCAGGGCAACACAACAGGTTGATTTAATGGCTTGGAATATTGAGGGGGCAGCCGCTTATCTTGAAACATCAGCACTCAGAAGTTTCTCTTGTACTCTAGTGGAGTCAGTGTGATGCAAGTAACAGGACACTTAGTGCTTTTGAGGACCTTTCCACCTGATTTAGGTGCCATGCTGGAAAATTTTACCATTGAAAACTGTGACCTGCAGTTGAGAACATGTGGTTATGACAGGACTTTAAACAGAATAGTCAGGCACTGGAAAATTAATCTGCTTGTTGGGTTTTGTGCTGACAGTCCTCAAATCTGCAGCTTTGCATATCTGGCTTCATGAAAATGCCGGAATGAGCTTGGCTCATTTTTTATCACCAGGCAAATTGTGTGTAACCTCAGCACCTTATCTTTTTTTTCTGTTGTGGCAGAAGCAAAGTAGTAGGCAGTTGTTTGCTTTTTTTCCTGGTGCAGATTATAATAAAGGACACCTATTTCAAGGTGGGTTATAATATGCTTCTTACATATAAAACCAAAATCAAACAAATCCCAAAGACACTGTTACCTTTGAGGATGACTTTGAAAAAACTGGGGAAGAGGAATAACATGATAACATGCCCTTCTGATGCATTTCTGTCTCTGGGTTGATCCTAGGAAAAAAAATGGCTGGACTTAATATCACTTTATGGAACATCTTTTCAAATCTGATTTTAGTAAACAGACCTTTCAAGATTAGCAACCACGAAGGTTGGAGAATTTATGAGGGCATGATGGAGGTTCTGTAGCAGCACTTCAGTCTGATTGTAGGGGATGCTCTGTGTGTGTGTTCACTTACCCAGGCATGTGCTTGTTCAAACGTTTCATTCTGAGTGTTATTAGTTGGATACTGTCAGTGTAGGGAGTAGCTGCTTCAGCATTTTCTGAAAGCAAATCCTTTGTTCCCACTGAAGCCTGTGCAACCCTAAATCAGGTGTTTAAGGATAATATATTGGTGGAAAGCCATAAAGATTATCTACATAAATTGAATTTCATAATTTCCCCCTCCAAAACAGGCTGGGTTGGTTATGCTGATCTAATGTTTTCTTTATCATGGTTTGTGAGAGGCTAGGAACACATGTTAGATTCTGGTTTAGTTTGCTCTTTTAGTATGCTGACAGCAGTCCTTCGAGACACTTGTTCAAATTATTCAGCATGTGCAATATTGGAGAGCTCAAACTGGCTCTTCCTGCACTGCATGCTGCAAATCATGGCACGTTCCTGCTGGGGAAGGAGGCAACATTTCTGCTGGGCACCCCACAGGCCACCGGGGTACCCAGAACAGAGAGAGGGAAACATGAAACAGGGGCCTAGGGAGATTTGTACAAGCAAAATGCTGCATGCACAAAAAGAGAGGACAGCAAGTACAAATAAACTTTGACTGTTCATCACATCTGTTTATTCTACTCTTCCAGACAGTAGCAGTTTCCACTCCAAAGTGGTACAACAGAATAAAGCACATGAAAGATTATTTAGGCACTCTATGTTCTCTGCTCTTTTTGGGTTTTTAATTTCCTTTAAGAGTGTAGGAAAAACTGAGAAAAGGCTAAACATGATGGTAAACATCCTCCATGTCTGACAAAATTTAAGAACACCGGATGTCAGTATCCATGGTAAAAGCTAAGCTCCTGTGTGAGCAGTTTAACTCGTGCCTGTGCTGCACACACAGGCCCTAAGCAGAAGGTGGAGATAAACTGGAAGGAGAAGAAACCCTTCAGTGTGCAGAGCACACCCAAAGCCAGTCAGCTGAGATCCCCGAGCTGTGCAGACCGGGATAGGAAACCTGGAAAGGTCCAAACTGTTTACACACATCTTCAAAAGCACGAAAATAGCAATAATAATAAAAGAGGGTATTTCCCCCCACCAACAAAAATGATCACAGCACAGAAAAATCTAACCGAATACAATAACTCCTGCCGGAGATTTTATCTGCTCCTGGCAAATCAGGTTCCCCCATCAGTACTCACTCATGGAAATTTTCAGTTACAATAAATTACAGCTAATAAGAGGCCATCCCTTTTCAAAATAAACCAAAAACCTAGCAATTGCAGCTGATCAATTTTAAATCCACTCTTCTGCCAGCTGCTTAAGACACAAACTTTTTACATTATGTAATACCCACCCCATGAACAAAAACAAAACAAAACAAAACACACAAAAATTAATACAGAAAAAAATCCCTCACATATAAAGGTGATGAACAGTCTCCAGATATTTTCCTTTTTTAAAATACTGTAAAAATGGTCCCTTAGGTGTGTTTTATGGTCTGACGATGCACACTTGAGGCATGTTGTGCTAGTTATTGAGAATATTACAAAGGAACCTGGATGCACAGTCACATCACTTCAAGGGTGCTTACCCTTGCAGGATGTGGGGGCTATGCCTGTCTGCTGCCCTCTGGAAATTTGGCACTCCAGGCTTTTATATTTTTTGGGGTGGAAATGAGGTGTTAGGACTGCAGTGAGCACTGTGCAGCTGGTCTGGGCATGGGGACATCCCATTCCCATCCTAAACTTGTCTGCCAGAGTGCTGCTATACATTGCCAGCAAACCCCCAACTTTATTCAACATTTGCCTTTGGCACCTCTGAAACACTCCCCTCCCTCCTGGGTGTGTGTGGACACCTTGCCATCTACCTGGAACTAATTCTATTCTCCATGGGGTTTGTGTTTTGTTTTTTTTTTTTTTTCTTTATGACAGGCTAAGCTGAATCAAGTCTACTCTGAAGTGTCCCCTCTGCACAGGAAAAACACCCCCTGGAATCTTGAACCAGTTCATATGAAATGATGGAATTAATTGTTACCAGTGTATCTAATATAAAACTGGCAGGCGGCCCATGTTCTTTGCTAACCATGTCTGTACTATCAGCATAGAATTGTCTCTTGGAACTGTTTATCACATCCCTATGTCAACGTAATGATATTTGTACAACTGTTTGCAAGTTCTCTTCTGGTTTAGAGTGTGGTGAAAGCCTTGATCATCTCTTCTTCCCAAGCAGAGGTATAACTGAGGTTCAGGGAAGAGATGGTCTACCAGGAGTGGAAGAGGATCAGGTGAGTGACTGCTTGAGAAGCCTCTAACTGTGTGAGTCTGTAACAACTGATATATCTGGTGATACTAAGAAAGATGACTGCTATCACTGTGACATTATCATAATTGAAAGATTGTTTAAAAAGCCCACAATGGCTGAAGAAAAACAAAGGTGGAACTTATCCTCAAAAAAAAGGAATGAGGAATGCATAGAACCAGTGATTGGTTTTCTCCACTGCCAGTGTTATGAGCTAATCTCTGAGCCTTTGGCAGTCCTTTGAATTGCTCATCATCATATCATGAATTTAGATTTCATGATGATTAGGGTGCCTGAGTTGGACAGTTAGAGTGGGCAATCTGAGCTGACTCTCCATCATGTAAGTTCCTATTTTTAAAGGCATCTGCATGCTGTGAAAGCAGACTGGGAAGCTCCTCAATAGTGCAATGGCTTATCAATAGCCCCAGGAATCAGCACTGCTGTGGCTGGGTTGTCCCAAGGAGGAAAAATGTACCCCACCACCACATTTTCCTTCCAATTGATGTAATAGTCTGATGCCAGCTCTGTGAAGAATTGCAGTCCTTTCTTGTAGACACACTTTGTGCTGGTTAAGTGGAAGAGCTTTTTGACCGATACACCTGAGCTTTGGACTTGCCCAAAGTGTATGGGACTTAATGACCGTCCTACGTAAACATAAACACATTAAGAAAAAAGAGATAAACACAATAAGAAAATCTCCCATAGAAACACACAAGGAGTTGATATAAGTAACAAAGAAGGCCACGTGGTGTTTTTTTGTGCTCAAGCTATGCACCAATCTGCATCAGTCTCTTGTTGATCTGAGTAATGCAGAAGTCTCCCCTGCAAAACAGGCATTTATGCAGGACAGGGCATATCCATACAGTGGACACATTATTACCCGTGGGTGACATGTGGGCACTTGAACTATCCATGCAGGCTGAGGTGAAAACTTGTCATACTGATCCCTGTGTGCAGAGTGCCTTTCCAAATGAAAGTAGGGTCAGTTTTCCCTCCACTACAGGTTTTTCCTCCTGATTAAACAAAAAGCTGAAGCACACAAATAGGAGACCCCATTGCTGTGCTCTCAAGAGAAGCTTTATGCTTGCCTGGAAGTAAATTATCACTACCAACTACAAATGCTGTTCATAATAACATGTCATGCCAGTGAAAGAAGTTGCTTCTACAGGGAAAACTCCCTTGCTCTCCTCCTCCACCCCCAGGCCCCTTAGCTTTAAGATTGTAAATCTTAGCAATTGCCATAAGAACACTTTTTGGTAAATCCTAAATACTAAAGATCCCACGCAGTGAGAGTAGTTTCAGCTGTGTGACAAACACTGCTGCCTCTGAGGTTCAAAGCCTGTGGCCAGTCACAGGCACAAGACCAATTCTGTACCCCTGGCAACCCTCACCCACTAATTCCCTCACAGCACTGACCATGTAATTGGCTGCTCTAAATACAAAAGGGATGTGCATTTCCACACCTGCCTTGGCTGTGAAAACACGCTGTGTACTGGGCAAACCTCAGCAGATACCTGATCGCAGCCCTGACTGCCTTAAAAGCATTATAATCACTAGAAATTATTTCTTGTAAACATACCCAAACTCAGCAGAAAGACTCCAGAAAAAAGATAAATTAACCATCCTTTTCAGTAAGCTTCCATGGCAGATGCATTGCCATTGCAAAATGTTCCCTCATTTCCTGAATTATTTTTTTTAACTTCAACATACAGCTCTTAGCATTTCTTTGAACTTCACCTCTTGGAGTGGCCCATACTCTGAGACAGTGGAATGACATTTAATGGTTTCTTCTACATCACAGCCTGAGTTGGACTTAAGCTTGTCCCCAAAGCAATTATTTTTTAAAACTCCATATATTTTAAAACTGAGTGACCTATATTAGAATACAGCAGTTAATAATTAGAATTCATTTCATGTCATACGTTTTTCTTAACAGCTTTCTTGCACTTTATCTAATCTTTCCACATAATGACTTAAGTGTCTACAAATATGATACCCTTAATTGTTTGTTCAGTCAGTTCTGTAGCCAGTACTGGCACTTGTCATCCTGCCTGCTGGTTATTAGCATCACTTGTAGGTAATCCAAGTCTTGGGGTTGCTTGTTCCAGGGGGACAAATAGTTCATGTCAGTACAGAATCTGTCAGAAACAGCTGATTGCCAGCATTGCTGCTGTAAATAAGACAGACAGAAGTGTGTGCAGGCCAGAAATGGTGCATTATTAGTTCACATGTGAAGGAAGAGCTCCCGGGCACGCAAAGCGCGGGCACCGAGACACGACGAGGGCCGCTCTTCTCCTCCAGAAACTCAGCACTACGCGGGCACGGGGTAAACACCTGGACTCCATCCCAGCAACACAGTTGTTCCTCTTTCCCTTCCTGGCCCCCCCCCCCCCTAATTGGAACATCATTTTCTTAATGTCGAGCGCCGCTACCAGAGCGAGCGGAGCTGAATGCAACAAACGGAACAGGGGTCTTCTTAACCTCAAATAAATGAGCCTTACCTTTACAAACTGTCAGAGTCAAAAGGGACTCCAACCCGAACCAACGAAACCAAAAGCAAAGGACCTGAGAAAAGCTCCAAAATTCCAGCACCACCCTGACTCCAGCAGGAGAAAAAGCCAAGAGCCGGGGTTGCTCTCCATGAGCAGGGATGACACCACCAGTGCTGGGGGACAATGTTATTGACACTGATTTGCCTGAG
>WUAM01009035.1:0-23230 GCA_024336885.1 Actenoides hombroni | reverse complement strand
AATACTATCACAACCCAATAGCTTATATGTACTGATTAAGCTTTTATTCGTATCATGGAATAGCAATTTGAACTGAGCCTCAGCTCAGCGTTTTCTGTTTCTGGAAAGGATATGGGACTTTCCTTTTCTCTTAAAAGCTGTGAATTATGGCCCATCTAATTGCCTGGAAGCAACTGAAGGTCTTAAATTATAAACAGTGAATTATCTTATTTTTTTCTTATACAGGAAAAGTTTGTTTTCTTTGTGTTTTTCTTTTCTGGGGACACCTTCTCTGTGCTCTCTGGTGACTTAAGAAGGTCTGACCTCTAAAATTCCAACATTAGACAGCTTAGAAGCTTTAATTAAGTGTTCTGGGTCTCTCATAAATTGCAGTTGCTTACTTGCTTGTGAAACTGGAGAAAACAACTCAAATTGGTGTAATCTACATTTTTTCTCTTTAAATGGAATTCACTTGAAAAAGCCCGGGATCCCCCCAGCGCCCCGATCGTCCCCAGGTGTCCCCCACCCTGCCATCTCCCCGAGCTCCCCGATGTCCCCAAGTGTCCCCAACCCTGGTACCTCCCCGGGGTTCCCAATGTCCCCAAGTGTCCCCAACCCCGGGATCTCCCCAGGGTCCCCGATGTCCCCAAGTGTCCCCCACCCTGGGATCTCCCCGACGTCCCCGATGTCCCCAAGTGTCCCCCACCCTGGGCAGTGCTAATGCACACCATTTAAACTAAATAAAACAAATTATCCTCATAACTCAACAAAACTATTATGAAATCAAGTGCCCTACAGTTACTCTTAAGGAATATGACTGATATGACTGACCCATACCATTCAATTATTCTAGAACTGTTTCTTTTTTTGCAGCTGGATTTCTCACTTTTTTTTTTTCACTGAACACATTTATTTAACAGTCATATCTCCCTACTGTACTACCAGATACCCCAGTGTTGTTGAAGCTGATAGCTGCCAATATTAGTCATCTTTGCCTCCTCTCTCTGCTCCATTTTCAACAAACCCTTTTGTCATCTCCTCTCAGACAGGCAGCAATTGCACTTAAGCAAGAAAAGGAAGCTTTGTGCTGTCTCTCCCTGCACAGGAACAGAGGCACAGGATGGCACACCAGGCTTGGGAGATGTCAGCACAAAGTAGACCTTCAGGATCCCTAATAATATTTTTCAAAGGAAAATAGAGGCCCATGTTTGTGTCTTGGCTCACATTCCCTCTTGTCAAAACAAGCCTTAATGTTCCAGCTTATGTGAGCTATGGCTGAACCTGCCAGATCAGCCTGGAGAGACAAGGTCTCATTATCAAAGTTATTGTTTTCACAGAGATTAAATTTATCCAGTATTAATAAAAAAAATTACTGAAATTGTTGAAGAGTTGTAGCTGTTTGTTCCCTTGTTATGGAAGTCTGTAGTATGCTCAGGAGTACAGCAGGCAGGCAGAGAGACAAGTTGTACCTCCAAAAATGTGCATAAAACGAGAGAATCAAGACAGCAACTGAACCTAGAGAAGAATCTTAGAATCTTTCATGTCCTAATGATCAGATCTGCCAGAATATATAAAAATGTATCATTAAAAGTAACCACTGTACCCAACACAAAGTGGCTATAGATCAGAATCTGGGGGGGCAACAGCAGGAAGTTTGGGGACAACAGTGGGAATCTGGGGGTACAGCAAACAGGAATCTCTGGGGGCAACAGGAGGAATCTGGGGGTACAGCAGCAGGAATCTGGGGGGACAACAGCAGGAATCTGGGGGGGCAACAGGAGGAATGTTGGGGGACAACAGGAGGAATCGGGGGGGGCCCACGCAGGGGTTGGGGGGGGGACAGGGCACGCTAGGGGGGTGAACATTTGTTACAAAAAGGGCCTGATTTCTCATGTGCATTTAAACATTTATTCTACTGTTTTTCTCTATACATCAGCCATTGCAAGACCATTTGTTGGAAATGACAACTTCACTAGCGTAGTTATGTTATCCTTTCTTCAAAGGCACTGTACCAACCAGAGACGGGCGCAGAGTGCAACTTAGCCCTATACGCAAACTTAACAGCCACCTTCGTGTTAGCTCAGGGACGTTAATAAAATAAAAGATAAATACAATTTATTTCATACTCGACTTTTTTTTCTGTCTTGTAAAAATGCGTCTAAATCCAGTGAAAACTTACACACAATGTATTTTATGTAAACTTAAGCCTGGGATATTTTTTCCAGGAAGGAGCAGAGATTGTTCTAGTGGCTCCCAGTGATGGCTGTGATTTCAGGGTATGTGGTGGCTTTGTCTATGCGGTGGCCTGTGATGAAGTGATTACGGGACGCACCTTCCCCCTCCCCCCCCCCCCGAACCCACCGGTATTCCCCACAAACCCCCCTGACCTTGACCTCTCTTTGACCCCAGCCCTTGACCGTGACCCCAGACCCTGCCCTTGACCCCTTGACCTTTGACCTTTGCCCTCCCCAGTCCCTTCCTGGGCCCCACGGGACGAATCTTCCCCCCCCCCCTGCCCCCCAACCCCCCCCAATCCCCCCCAACCCCCCCCAAAAATAAATCAGCATGCACATTTTGAGTAGTTCTAGTTAAAAATCACTACAGTTACAAATATGTATTAGTGATCTGCTTCTCATATATCACATCCCACTGATGCTGGGGTGAAATGATGAGCCCTAACACACTTTCTCAACCTTCACAGCAGCAATGGAGGATCCACTTCATGCTTGGAGCAGATACATGACTTCTAAGTTAAAAACTGGAGGTAGTGACACTCACTATGGCAATTCTGGTTAAATGTGTTAAAAGCAAAGAAAGGAAGTTAAAAATTGCACTCCAATTCCAAAACCAAAAGTGATCACCATGATACTCCAGCTCACAGACTGTCCCCAGAATTTCCCCCAGAAACTGAAGACTGATTTAAAAAGAAAATATTGAAGACTTCTTAACGATGAATTCATCACGAGCCCCAGTAAACTGGTAGAATCTTTTATTATGTTCATGACTGGCGTGAGTCTGTCTGCAGATGCAGCAGGAGGATGTGTGCTCTCACATGCCTTGACTCTTCATGGTTTTGGTTTTGTTTTCTGATTTTATGCTAATTGGGACACATAGAGAATGATTTTAACATACAACATAAGAATTTTTATTTGTCTGAATTATAAGACACCATATGTGAATGCATCTGTTCTTCGCTGTGTTACATTTATTATTGTACTATGGTGGGGCCTCAAGTTTCCACTACTCTTACACTGATTCTGTTTAATTACTTTACTGTATTCTTTTTCTTTTCATATGTGTTCAGTTTTATTCTCATTTCTTCATGTTTTACTCTCTGTCTACACGTTGTCAGGGAACAAAAGAGGGGAGAAAAAAGGAGAAAGGGTCTGATTTGAAGGCAAGCAGGCAGCAGGCTTTCCTTTGCTGCAGTCTTGGATGGTATCTCTAGCTAGGATGGGGCTGGTAACCAATTCAAACTTGCCACGTGAACCCTTCCTTCGACGCCACCGGATGCGTGCACGCTAAAACCCCACTTGTCGCCCGTCCAATCTATCACCCCTAAAAAGCACGAACGTCTGAGGATAGTGTCCCCGGGAAAGCTGCTAGCCCCGAAATCTTACCTTCTATCTCACCACCTGCTTGCGCCTTACTGCCAGGACATCAAACTTGCCTCCTGAACCCTGCCTTTTACGCTCCGGGAGGGGGCGGCGGCGGGCGCGGGCCAGGGCTTGGGCCAAGGTGAAGCCAAAGTGACGTTCCTGCGGCGGGTCCTGCACCAGGAAGGGACCCGGCGCCAGGACCCGGCCACTGCTGGCACTCTGGGGACAAAGGGGACACGAGGTGACACCTCTCACCCCGGGGGACAAAGGGGACACGTGGTGGCACTGTTGGGCCCTTGGGACAACCTCAGGGTGACCACCACCCCCGTGAAGTGCAAGGTATTTGACACTGTCCCACATGACATCCTTGCCTCTAAAATGGAGAGACACGGCTTTGACAGATGGACCACTCAGTGGATAAAGAACTGGCTGAATGGTCCTACTCAAAGAGTTGTGGTCAATGGCTCCACATCCACATAGAGGTTAGTGCCAAGCAGTTTCGCCCACGGCTCTGTTCTTAGCCCACTGCTACTCAACATCCCTATCCGGCACCCCAGCTGACTCCAATTGCACTGAAAATGTACTCTTCCATTTCGACGACTTATACAAAAAAAAAATCAAGAAACCCATTAAGAAAGCTGAGTTTTAATGTCATCATGTGTAACCATGTTGTTTTTTCAATATTTTCTTTCTCAAGTAGTTCAACATAGGCATATGTAACTTAGATCCTTTTTTTTTTTTTTTCTAAATTTAATTTAAATAAGCAATTATTAGATTATCAGAAGGATTTGTCCCACTTTCCAGGCCTCCGCCCACCCCCGAGCCCCACCCTCGCTCGCACCCTCTCTCCCGACCCGACCCTCCACCGCTCGCCCGGTCTCCAGGCCCAAGCCCCGCCCACTTTCCAGCTCACACCTCAGAGCCCCACCCTCTTTCCCGGCCCCACCCCCCCCCCCCACCCCCCCCCCCCCGCCCCCCCCCCCCCTCCCCCCCCCCCCCCCCCCCCCGCCCACCCCCCCCCCCAATTCCTGCCCAATTACTTCCAGAGTTTTCTCAATTAACACCATGATTAAACCGTGGATCAAAATGAAAAGAGAAACAAAGATAGTAACCTGAACTGGGGCCTTGTTTCATTAGGAAAAAAAGGAAGCTACCTTTAGGGTATGGAGGTGATGAGGACAATTAGAGTTACCAAGTCAGAATCCTGAGGAAACACCTCTTTGCAAATGCCATTTTTTTACATACTATTTACTGGATCAAAAATTCTATATCCTTTACATCCCAAGCTGTATCCAACAAAAATACTTTGTTCAGTCCTTAGATCCACCTTGAACCACTTTTCTTTGAGAATGTAAGCAAAGGCTTTTGACCCAAATACTCTTAGATGTTTCATGGAATTTTGCCCATACCATAATTCGTATGGCATGCTTTTGGTATCTTTTCCTCAGTATTTCACTGGTAGATCCACTTCTAGCAACATGCCCCGTCGGTCGGCGGGTGACGTGCCCTCCCCCGCCCCCCCCTTCCTCCGGCCCCCCCCCCCGCGCCCCCCCTGGCCCGGTCCCTCGCGTGGGGGGGGGTGTGACCCTGTCCCCCTGTCCCCCTGTCCCCCTGTCCCCCCCCAGGTGTCCCCCCTGGACCTGGCCATGCTGGCCCCCTACATCCCCATGGACGGCGATTTCCAGCTGGGCGGGGCCGAGGCGCAGCGGGGGCATCTATGTCTCCTGTCATTCCCCTGAAGAATTAGGTGGTTTATGGTGTTGTAAGAATAACTCCTGACTTTTGTAGACTCATTATATTTAAAACTAGATAAAGCTAAAGTCCCTTAATACATGTGTATTGAGTTAAATTTCCAGAAGAGTCTTACTTTGTTTAATGTGATTCTCGTCTGTTTTTGGTTGGGTATTCATACTCCCCACACACAGTTTCTGGCTTTTAATGTTAAGAATAGGGAATAGCAAAAAATCCCAGTCTGTTCACAGAGATGTTTTTTAACTGCAAAACTAAGCAAGTTTTGAATATAGTGTGACTTCATGTGCACTGTGCCTCCCTATTTAAAAGGCAGCCCTAAGGACTTTAATTTCAAGAGCGTGCAGCTAATCAGAGCCCTGATGCTCTTTTGAAAATCACCATGGGAATGTCTCAAAATAATAACTATTTCTGCACAAATTAGCGACATCACCCTCAAGGTGAACACGCTGCCCGTGTTCACGGAAGGTTCATGATTCCCATGAATCGCGAAAGCATCATTGCCGCCGGCAAGCGCACCGTCACCCCCGTCGAGGCTCCTGGCCTTGGCGGGAAGGTATTCATGCGCTGCCTCACCGGCGCCGAATTCAACGCCATCCCAAAGGACATTGCGGAGGACTCCCTCTCGTACGCCGTTGCCGCCGCAACGCTGTTGCTCTAGGATACTATAGGGTCCTGCTGTTGTCATTCTTTAAAGAATAGTGTGGCACAAACACACTTTCAGTGCTTGGAGCCAGGGCGCTTGGGATGTAGATGATTGTGAGCCTGTGGGTCCAATTCTAATGTAGTTTTGCAGGTGGCTGGCATGTGTAATAGATCCCATGGAATTTCTCCTGACTGCTGTAGTAAAGACACAAATGTTATTAAGTCTAATTAAGGTACATCGGAGGAGGGTATCACAGGTTTTATTAGACCTGAATCTGTGAGCAGCTGCTTTTCCCGCAGAGCGCATCACGGCGCGGGGCTGTGGGGTGGCTGCCGGTGCTACCGGAGCCACCGTCCCATCCCATCCCATCCCATCCCAACCCATCCCAACCCCTCCCCACCCCCCCCCACCCACCCCCACCCCCCCCGAGCCCAACTTCCGGGGCCCCGGGGGGGCTCCGGGGGCGGGCAATCCATATTTGGTGAATGGCAGCTAGAAACATTCTGTGTTTATACCTTGACTATATTTATTTCATGGAAAATACAGACATGGCAGAATACTTGGGGGTTTTACGCTCATTTTCTGTATTGGCTGGAAGGGATGCCTATTGCTGGAAGTGATGTTTGTGTATAATTAGACATAATTTTCTGAGTACAAAAAACTGACCTCATTAGTTATTTATTTGGGTCATATCTGAGAAGAAGGTTCCAGAGGAGGAGCCACAGATGTATCAGGAGTAAGACCTATATCCCAAACATTCCCTAACCTGGACTTTCAAAATGAACGATGAAAGCAAATTTCAGAGTGTAATTATCTTGCTGAAAGACTAATGGATCTTTTCAGGCATTTTGTTTAAAATTCTTTAACAACTTAGTATCGATGAAAAGATTCTAGAATGACTATATCTAACAGAGTGCAGTGAATAACTAAATCTTCCATTCTTAATGACATGGTATCAAGCAAGTAACACTCCTACAGGAGTCTTGCTGCATGACTTCTCAAACCAGCATTTCTCCTTTTAATTAATTATAAATTATTCCCAGCTGAAACTTCATTTTCTCAGGTTACACCAGAGCACACAGTGGCTCTTACATGAAATCTAAGAATTCCCTAGCTGCTTGAAAGATTCATTCAAGGAACAGGTATTCAGAAACATCTTCCACCTTCCACGTAATATCCTTCCCAGGGCCCTGGCCCACAAAAACTATTTTGAGCATGCCTGCCAGCAAGAGTAGCCAGCATCAGTGGCAGGATGCCAATGAGGACAGATTCCCAGTGACTCCAATGACCCAAAGCTTAGTTCTTAAAAATCAAAACAAGACTGTGAATCCTGAGCCCACTGCTAAACATGGCCAGGTCTTGCTAGTATCCAAATGGCTAGGGCTTTACAGAGTCTTCAAATGTAATTCTGCCTTATATTTTTATATGTATCAAGTACTTCTATGTTCTTTCCAGAGCTAAAATGACTATTTAGAAGAGCAAATGTGCTATGTTGTGCTCTATTTAAAAGAGCAAATGTGTTCCCCTCGTAGCAGGAGAATTTTGAAAAATAATGAATTGACTTTGCTACAGTAAAATATAATTTTCTTTAGCCAGCATGATTTAAAGTTAAATTGAACCCAGTTCAGCAAAGTTCTTGATACCTTGTCCATACATGTGTAAAAAATCTACCATCTCTTTTATGTCCCAGGAAGTACAGGAAAATGCTGAGGATGAGTGAACATTCATGTTTTACTGTGGACATGGCTATTTGTATATAAATTCTAACGCCATACTCTATAAATGGATGGGTTTATGTTTTATGGGTGGAGTAAATAATGTTTTTTTTGTCTTAACCTCATCTTGGCTTGGCAATCCCCCAGTCAGGCTGTTGAGTAATCAATAACTGGTATCCATCCCAGCTCTTCATTGCTCTACTGATGTCTGGTTTAGGTCTTTCCCAAGCAAAATGCTTCTGTGAGCTTAGGATTCTCCTTTTCAGTCCCTGGAGCAATCTAGCATTGAGGACTGGAGCTAAGGTATAGAGAGGGAGGGAGTTCAGGGAAGGATGGAGCTCTGGAGATGTGAGCTGGCAGTTTCTTTTGGGGCAACCTTTCCTGTACCCCCCGCCCCACAAGTGTGAACTTTATTTATGAAACTTTCACTTATGGCATGGCAACATGGTACAAAAGATTTAGTTGTGACCTTGATTTCTACATAAGCAAAAACCTTTCTGCACCCACCAATCCTTAGTAGTAACTGAAGACATCAAGTGTTACCAATTCTATAAGAAAAAAAAAAAAGTTAATTTCAGTGCAGTCACTTGGAGCCTGAAGGGGCTGCAGGAAGGCTGGAGAGGGGCTGTTTACAAGGGATTCTAGTGAAAGGATGAGGGGTAATGGGTTTAAATTAGAGGAGATTTAGACTAGGTATCAGGAAGAAGTTCTTTCACTTGAGGGTGGTGGATCAGTGGAACAGGCTCCCCACGGAGGTGGTTGAGGCCCCATCCCTGGAGATACTGCAGGTGAGGTTGGCCAAGGCTCTGAGCAGCCTGGTCTAGAAGAAAGGGAAGCAGGAGACGGAGAGCGCGGGGGAGGGAGGTAGAGAGAAGGAGAGAGAGAGAGGGAGAGAGAGAGAGACAGAGAGAGAAGCGGAGAGAGAGAGAGACGGAGAGAGAGATGGAGAGAGAGAGAGACAGAGAGAGAGAGAGAGAGAGACAAGGGGGGGGGGGGGGGGGAGGGGGGGGGAGAGAGGGTGAGAGAGGGGGGGGGGGAGAGAGACGGGGAGGACTAGTCGTTCAACTTGAAAAAGTTTGGTTTTGAGCTTAATTCATAATATTGCTACAACAAAGTAGGGTTAATTCAGGAAAGGCTTGGCAGTAAAATGTTTTCGTAAGACTTTACAACTGGAGAAATGTTTAAAGCAGCAACGGAAAGGAGAGGCTTTTTGATTGTGGGTAGAGGAAAACTAAAATTTTCTTTGTTATAATGGGTCATTCTTTTGGAATTAATGAGCATTCCCAGTATCCCTCTGCAACAGGAGCCAAGGGAGAGTAACAGGAGATAATCACAGCACACACCTATCTACACTGAAACACTCAAGTAGAGGCACCCCTTCCAGGGTTTTGCCACCAATGACAGACTGACTTTCTGCACCTGACTGAGAATAAAACCAACTAGGTAAGATTTATGAACACCAGCTTCCTTGTTTCTATTAGTGTTTGCCTGCCAAGACTGCATTCAGAGCAAATAAAATAAGTTACTTTTCTGATGGATTCAGGTAATTCACATACCTAATTATTATTCAGATTGTTCCCATACCTGTTCTATCATTACCTACTGGAGGTCTTGTATTAACTTTCTGAATTAAGAAACATAGCTGAGGGGTTATTTTGTATGTACAGATAGGTACAATTAAGGTTGTCATAGGGTTAGCAAATCTAAGCAAATGAAACTGAAATGAATTAAAGCTGTTCTGTTAGGAAATGTTTCAGATCTTGCTCTCAAGATGATTCATTTGCAACTGCTTCCCTTCTGGCATATAATTTCATAAGAAGTTACTATTATATAGAAGTTTATATTTGGTAAAGATGATTTCTGAAATGGGGTAAAGTGTCACAGAGCCACCTAACTGATGGGTTAGGATTCAATTAGGAGTTGTTTAACAGGGGCTCTCTTCTGATTTCCCCCAGCAGAAGTTTTAAAGAAAAAAAACTAGGCACTGAAACCACCGTCCTTTGGTGTCCAACCCTATGGTGTTCATATTAATGCTCTGATTTAATTTAAGTCCTGTAAACAGGACATCTAACCCATATTATGCTGTAAGGAACGACTTCAGTTCTGTCTTTTGCGTCAGTCCAAACTAACAAATCCTATTTTCCTGGACAATATTCCAACCAAATATGCTGGTTTGGAAGGAAGATAGTTTTTTGAAGAGGTTACCATAGATTATATTTTACCACACTGCCACCTACTCAGCTGCAGCACGTCCATCCGTGGTGGAGATGAGGTCAGCTGCTGGATCTCAGCTGACAGGTGGCAGGTCACAACTTATTAAAATGTAATTGCGTTGTAAATCGAACGAGTTGAAGTATTGTCTGATCACCATCCAAATCTTTGACCAGGATGGTAGAGAATGTCAATGATCTGATCCACAAACCCCAGGAACCTCTTTTCAGTTGCCTTTCTAACTGTTCCCTTAAAGTCTCTGTAACTTATCCTAGGCCAAGCCAAACGGCACCGTATTAAAGCACAAGGGGCATATGAAACACAATGGTCCAAATCTCCACACACTGAGTCCATCAGGACAGGTCATAATTCCCAGCAAGAAGTACATCTGGAAGAATCTGTGGTGCAGGGCAGAATTTAAAGCCAGCAACTTATCAGAGTGACTGAGCTTGTTAGTTCTTTCTGTGACAAAGGGCCACAAGATTTGAGAAGCCAATGCTTTCTTGTATCAGCTCAAAGTTATGATACTTAAAGAATAATTTTTTTTGAAGCTAATGGTGTCAGTAGAGGTCAAGAGAAACAGATTTAAACAACTCCCTGAAAAATACCACTAATCATCTGCTTCCTTAGGACTGCTCAATAAAGCCTGCACCTGTGGCAATACAGAACTGCTATTCTAGAAAATACTTAAAACACTGACTGTTAATTTGAGAAGACACCCTTGGTGCAGGTAAAAAGCTTCTAATGTCATAATGATGTACATGCAGCTAAGCACAAACACCACAGGTTGGATCTGCACCTTTGCAGTTGCCCAATGCCCATGTTTTATCATGAATAAAAATGCCAGCAACTACTCAAAATAAATCCACAAGCATTTACTTGGAAACTTTGATCTCTGCTCTGCACATGGCGCAGATTTTCCACTGAAAAAGGAAAACTGAGACTTAACGTGAGAAAAATGAGTGTAAGGCCAGAGTGTGACTTAAAAGATCTAGAAAACTCTTGGAAAATAACTTGTCCTGCTACACTGACAGTAGGTAGATGCTGCCCTGGAACATCTTTACTGCCTGTTTGACATAAAAAACCCTAGGAAACTAGAATTCCCATTTTATCAAAGGTAAAGCAGTTTAATCCATTCACGAAATCAGTAAGTCAGACTAACATTTAGGATGTATTTCCTCCACTGATTTTCTATAAAGCATACACCATGGGGTATTTTTCAAGAAACAGATCATCTCTGAGGTGTCAGAAGGAGTCACCTCATTTGCAAGCAACTTTGAAATACACAGAATTACTCAGGTGGACAATTATGAGAACTCATAACTAAAAATAAATAATTTTTAGAACTTAAGAAAATATATATATTCACAGGATAAAGCAGAGCAACCTCTACAGTGCTGCCTAAAAAACAGAGTTCTTCCACACATTACTAAAAGACTAGTAGTGCTGAATTCTGATATATTTCCTAAGTAGGAAACGTTGAACAAGACCTGTAGCCTTAATGGTCCAAAATCACCACCATAACCACCAGCACAAACAGGACAAAATGTGATATTATTGTAGTGCATCATTTGCATCACACATCATATAATGTTGTGGTGGAAGAAGAAGCAGAGGGACAAAAGGAAGCAAGCAGAGGAGGGAAGGGAAAGAGAAGAGAAAAGGGAAAAAGAGGGGAAAAGGGAGGGGGAAAAGGGGAAAAAAGGGAGGAAAAGGGGATACCCGAGGAAAAAATGGAAAAGAATGGGGGAAAAAAAAGGGGGAAATAGGGAAAAAAAGGGAGAAAAGGGAGAGAAGGTGGAAAAAAAAGGAAACGAAAAAGAAGGGGGGGAAACTTGTTTATTATGCCACTCAGTTGATGACAACCACAGCTTTTTGAAACATACGACCATATCAGCAACAACTGGCTAAACTTGGTGAAGAGTCTTTTTATGGAACTGGTCAGACAGTTCAAACTGTATTTTTCTGTTAAAGGCAAACTGGGTGTTTTATATAACCATGTAATTTAAATATTAGTTATTCTTCTGTAACCTCAAATTACAACATTTACAAACATTCGAAGAAGGTTCAATGACGGGACCTGCTTGGCTCCTGCAGCAGCAAGCGCAGTGTTCACCTCTTCGTTGCCACGCTGCTGAGGAGAGGATGGGGTTTGGGCTCCCCCGGGGCTCTGTCATGGGGTGGGTGTCATTTATGGCAATCCCCACCCCCCTCCCCTTCAACAATCCCTCGATGTGGCCTTGACAACGTCAGGTTCACTTTGGGTGCTGAGAGCACGAGTCTGGGTGCTCTGGCATAGTCTTAGTTGCAGATGAATGAACTGTTAATAATGACATGGAAAAAAGAGGATTTACAAAAAATAGTTGTTCTAGGTGAAGCATAGTGAAATATTTCTTTCACTAAAGGACAAGAAAATAACTTAATATGTCCTAATATTAAAAAATCACCAAGCAGAATCCACACAAGCATGATTACTGCTGTAACTGCAGGCTGTCAGTTAGATTTTAGTCTGGAAAGGGTACTTAGCTTCAAAGACAAATCTTTAATCATCATCAGCTTTGGTGAGACTTCAGATCAAAAACCTGCAAGCTCACAGTCATTCCAACAAAGCATTATTAAATTTGTAATTTAATCTCTCAGTATGGAGACAGGTTAGCATACATGTTTGAAAAGTATTTGTTTGGTTTGTTTGTTTGGGTTTTTTTGTGGGTTATTTTGCTTGTTTGAGGGTTATTTCATTTGTTTGGCATTCTCTTGAACCCCTCCAGGGATGGGGACTCCACCACCTTAAATCAAAGAATCTCTTCCTCATTTTTAGATGGGACTTCCTATGTTCAGGTTTGTGCCCATTTTCCTTTGTCACTGGGCATGAATGAAAAAGGCCTGATTCCATTCACCCTGTAAGGATTGCTCAGCATTGATAAGATCCCCCTCAGTGTGCTCTTCTCCAAACTAAAAAGCCCCAGTTCTCTCTGCCATTCTAGCTTGCATTCTGAATCTATCCCTGACAGTAACTGGAAACTAAAAACTGGCAAGAGGAGTTTCAAACATTCTATTCACTGGAAGACAAGCTTATAAGAATGAACTGAAGCAGTTCTCCAAAACAAATGGGAAACATCTGAGCATCCTTCCTCTCCCTGGACATTCTTTTCCCCTCCAACCCACAGCACGTGGAAAAGTAATGGCAAAATTCACTCTCCCATCTCCAATTGAAACAAACATTTTCTTTCCTGCATTCAATCAGCTTTCCAGTAACAACAACTGTGATCCCCTTTCTTGCTATTTCATCAGGCAGCTGTTAGATAGAAAAAGGTAAAAAACTGCCCCCCAAAAAGGGGAAAAAAAGACAAAAAATACAATTAATAATAATAAAGAAGAACACAACACACACCCCTTCTGAGGATAACCAACTCCAACAATACCCAAAACTCACCAAGCCTTAATCAAATTATGTTCAGTGAAGCATTTTCACATGAGGAAATACAGGTCCAAACTCAAACAGTGCAAACAAGTATTACTTCATTATATGCTCTCTATATCATTTACCCCAGGATGGTCCCAGCCAGCAGATGACAGTGTCTGGGCCTCCACTGACTGCTCCAAGGACCTTTCATATGAGCTTTGAGGATGGGGAAAACAGAAAATGCTGGCTGAAATTCTCCTTTTCATCTAAAATTTCCATTTTTTCCCCCAAATTTCCTTTTCTGCCCCAAATTTCCCCTTTTCTGCCCCAAATTTCCCTTTTTTTTCCCCAAAATTCCCTTTTTCTGCTCTGAATTTCCAGTTTTTCCCCCAAATTTCCCTTTTTTCCTCCCTATTTTGCCTTTTTTTTCCCCCAATAATCCTCTGCTTCCTTCTCCACTCACGCCTTTTTCTTCCTTCTCTCCACTTCCCTTCACCAAGAGAGGAACCGAAGATCTCAGGAGTAGTGGAAACAGATAATAGAGAGATGTGCAAGGAATGTTGCACTGCCAGAGCAGTCTCCAGCTATGTAGTGAAAATGTCTGATGGCTGAAGACCAGGAAAGAAACTTTTTCACTACCACAGAACAAGAGAAGTGGACTCCCCTGTTATCATCACACCTACCTGTTCTTAAAACACTCTTCCCCTTTCAAAGTCCAACTAAGTGGTCAACATATATTGCTTTTCTTTACAAATATGTTACAGTTTTCAGTTGAAATACAGTGCTGGGCCTGATATTTTTCTATGACTTCATGGTCCACCCCACATACAAAAATATTTATCATGTCTTTCTCACAAACTGTGCTTCACAGAATAGCTGGTACTGTTAACAAAGGAGAACACATGTAGGAAGAAAATGCAGCTACTAGCTAACAGGTCTCAGGAGACAGGCCAAAATATACTCTTGGCTGGAGGGCCCATGAGATGGTAGAATTCACAACCGCAGGCAGCTGCCCCAGGACCACAAGCAGGATTGCTACCCTGGACTTCAGAAAGGCCAACCTTGGTCTTCTCAGGGAACTGCTTGGAAAAGTCCCATGGGTCAGAGCTCTGGAGGGCAAGGGGGCCCAGGCAAACTGGCTAATACTCAAACACCATTTCCACCAGGCTCAGGATCAGAGTGTCCCAATGTCCCCCTGGGCCCTCTGTCCCTTGTCACCCTCGGGGGGTGGCTTTGGGACCCCTCCAGAACTGTCCCCTGGGTCCCCTGTCCTGCTGTCCCCAGCCCTGTCCCTTTTTCACCCCCCCACCTGGGGCCTTGTCCCTTGTGCCCCCCTCCCCGCACCCTTCGCCAGTGCCCCCCCCGTGGCGAACGCGGGGGTGGCGTCCACCCTGTCCCCTGCACCCACCGGGCTCCCCAGATGTATTTCTCCATGTGGTTTAAAACCTTTGCTTTTATAATAGGTGACATGATACTACATTCTGGAGAGCAGGTAACAGTTTTCTGACACAGAAGGTTAGGTAGAGAAATAAGATTTTATGAGTTAGGTTTGAGTGAGTGACAGATGAGGGGATAAAAACTGTTCCATTTAATGTTATCTACACTTAAAAAAACCACAGAAATTGGGTTGTGTCTCCTTGCTGATTTTCATGCAGCTGCTGCAGGGTTTGATAAAGGGAAAAAGTCTGTGTGTGTTGTTCCAGTCAGGATCTCTTCTATAAATAGCTTGGCCTCAGCTCCAGAGCACTGGAGTAAGAATTTGATTTAAAATCTATTAAGTCCATTCATTGAAAAACTAAAGATGCAAATAGAAGTCCCATTCTACTAAGTTATAGCAACTGGCATCCGGAGGGTTTTGTTTTATTTACACAGATAGTTAACATTACTACATTAGAATAATTTTTTGAACATTCCAAATTTTTACCATTTCATTTTGTTTTCTCCCTCACAGGCTTTTGATCACTCGACACAATTAAGCTTTAATCTGCTTGTACTGTCAGTCAGGAATTCATTGGGGATGCTGCAGATACTGAATGAGAGAAAATCTGTCTATGATTTTCCATAAAGAAGGTGTTTACAGAGTAGATATTTTTTAGTCTGAATTAGTCCTGGTGTACCCGCTGCAAAATACTGGGGTAAGAAGCAGGAGCTGAGTTCAAACACATCCAGGACATCAGGCACTGGAAGAAAGACTTGTTTAAGGTGGTGTATTCATGTTTGTATTCAGAGTTGTGTATTTTCTCCTCAGTTAAGACAGCGAGACAAGGACACCCTTTTCTCTTTAAAGTAATGGAGGAGGAGGAGTTTGAGCCACCTTCATGTGTGTGGGGTGGCACTGTGGGCTGCCCTGGGTGCCCCTGCTCTGGCAGGGGTTGGACTTGATCATCTCCAGAGCTCCCTCCCAACCTCTGCCATTCTCTGATTCTATAAATCTATGAAGAAAAAAAAACTCAAGTCAAGACAAAACATCTCTGATGAATGCTAAAATCCATCCTCACCACTAGGATGTCAGTAACTCCAGTTCCTAGGTAAATCTGGATTATGAGAAAAGCTCAGCTGCTGCATTTCGGGGAATGTGGGATACCCAAAGCATGTGTCCTGGTTTGAGTGAAAACTGAACAAATTCTGTTTGTTCAAGTCAGGGATTTCCCCTGACCACAAGGACTGGTCATTTATCATGGGGAGTGTCCTGGCAACCACACCAGACAGTTCCCTCAGCACTCTGGGATGCATCTCAGCAGGTGTGTTCAGGTGTCTCCTAGGTGTGTTCACATTCCTCAGTCATGATCTTCTCTTACGAGAGAATAAGCTAGATTTATAGATTTAATACATTTTATAGTGAAAGGCTTTTCCCTCCTTGCCTTAGTCCCATTAAGCTATTTGATACCACTTATTTAATTAAAAGTCCCTCAGAAAGAAAAGAAGTTGCTGCCATTGTCTGCCTTTCTTCTTGCTTGCAGTGGCAGAAGGAAGACACTTTGATGTCAAAGCAGGCGATACATTAGTCTGTGGCATGTGTGTGTCAGGCAAACTTCAAGCCACTAGCTGACTAGAGAGGCAAAAAAAGAGGTTGTCAAACGGGGTGTGGGACTGGGAGTCAGCAGCCACATTTTCTCCCTTCTCAGTTTCTATAAAGATCCCACACCAGGGTTTGCAAACACCTGTGCTGTGAAATACAGCATTTCTGGGATAACCAGAACTGAAGCAACTTTTACAAACCCTCACTAATGCTTCTCACTTTCTTGTCATTGTATGAAAGTCCTGCAGAGTGAGATTCTAATGTTAATGGAATCACAACAATAAAACTGCAGCTCTTTCCCTGAATGGTTTCTGAGATACAGGAGATGAGGCAGGGAATGAGCTAATAATATGAGTATATTCTGGGGTCAGCTGATGATATGATGATACTCTACAAGGAATGCATTCTAATGAGCATAACAGAGAAAATGAAACATTTTGGATTGTTTTTTATGATTCTTTCTGAAATAAAAAACAAATTAATGCTGATCTGTTAAATAAATGATTGACATTCATTTTAATACCTTCCGGATATTTTTATAATGATAGGACTTATTTTTCCAGCTGAATTTCAGTGTTTTGCAAGAGAAAATGTTTTTTCAGTATTTAAATTGCTGTCAAATCAGTTTATGATAGTGCAGTAAGAACAAGAAGGCAATGATTAAGTTTCAAGAGTGAAGTCCTAGAGATAGGAAGACAGGCTCCACTTCAAAGTAAAGATATGGATTTATCACCCATCTATACTACCTCTACCGGTTCTATAACTCTCAGAGGACTCCCTGTATGCTGACCCCCCATCTTCTTTCACTCTATTTGCATTTAGATGCCACTCATTGCTGTGGTATTGAGCTATCTTTCCATGGGGTTGCCCAACATATGAAGAGCAGACATTTCGCAGGGTAATGACCCTCCTGAATGCATTGCCATAGTCGATCAGTTGTAATTTCTGGGGAGAGCTGATTTTACACAGATTCACTCTTCCTAGATGAGAGGGAAGGTAACTTCTTCTGGACAGCACTCCGGGTGTTTTACTCTCGTACTCTCACCAGGACATCTGTGACGTGGTGAGGACCAAACGTTACCCTGCATTTGGATATTTCCCTCTCCGCCCCCGGGCTGCACCCCCCTCAACTGTTCCCGGCCGACCCTTTAAAGTTGCCGGAAATATTTTTCAATCTTTTTTTTCAATCCTTGCTATTGGACAGAGGCCCATTTTTGGCCATTAAAGTTGTTGTAAAAGCTAGTCCCAGTTTCTAGCAGAGCAATAGGGAAGTCTGATACTCTTAGCAGTCTCACACCTGAGCACTTGCTTACTTTGCCTTATATCTAAAACTTTTACTAATGTAAATTAGAGGATTTTTTTTAATAATATTATCATCTTTGGAGATGTGTTGTACTGGTGAGTTACAAACAGCCTTTCTCTCTGAGGCAGCACAGTAAAGGGGCTGTTCTCGGGCTGCAGAAGCGAGCAGAGGGTGGGCACGGGGAGCCTGCAGACCGCGGGCGGACAGGAGCGGTCGGAGGGTTGGTGCCTCCGGGTGACACCGCGGGTCGATGACGCCCCGGTTTCCGCAGCACGGCTGGGTCCCCGCTGTCGGCCGCGCCTGGTCGATGGTACGCAGATTTCTTTTCTTTGTACTCTGGCACCCATTAAAATTAATCATAACATTAAAAAAAATATAAAATAAGGGCTGGAATTCAGCATGCATGAGCACTGGGAGTGTTTCATTAAATCAGAAAGTGGTTTTTTTTTTTTGAGAGGGAGGTTTATATTGAATGTGCAGCTTATTTTAAGTAGGTCAGATGCACTTCTTCGATGGCTTGGAACAGTAGGACATTTTCTCTCTTGAAATCTTTCAGTATTGCATGGGAAGCATAATTTTATAATACATTTCATTTATATGCAGAGCTGAGAAATGTTACCTCTGATGAGAACACCTCTTGCCTCTTTTCATGCAGGAGTTAAGAATGCCATGAATCTTTCATGAGCCTGAAAAAAAGACTAATCTGCTCAATAGAAGATACTGTTACTGGATTGAGTCTTAAGCCACAGAGAGCAAAGGACTGGGATTATAACGGGTTGAATAGGGTTTACAGAGTATTCCTGACTTATAGGAATGATACTATCTGTTGAGCTTCTTTCTTTCCTTTTTTCATTTCAGATTTTAAAAAAAAAAGTTACACGACTTGTTTTCCCTGTATTTGTTCTGTCTTTTCAGAACAGAAGTTTGTTTTTATTTCTCAAGAAAGGATATGAATAGACTAATGATTTGTTTAAAATGTGAATGGAATTTTTCTAGACACAAATCAAACAGTATGTCTTTGTTAGAGTAGGTGTCCCCTCTGCTTTTAATTAAGGTGTAGGATTTCACAATGCAGATCTGTGAGTCCTATTAGATCTGCTCTGATAATATGAAGCCTAGACTTCACTTTCATGGTATTGCCAAGGTTACCCTCTCTTCCCCTCCAAACAAACTAGCAAAGCAAGCTCCTCTTAGCTTAAAGTAAAATGTTTTACGTGTGCTTTGGTGTAAGAAAAAGTCTCCCTAAGAACTCAGTGACATATTGAAAAGATTTTCTTTTAACTACATTCCCACTTATTCCATTTTCACTGTAATGATTGAAAGGCTGCTATCCTCATTAAATTAAAGATAGTGGCAAATTGCAATGGATCTTAATTTGTACAGCGATGAGCCCTGAATGGGTTGTTAATTGTCCTGCTAGATGCTGATCTTCTGGTTCTCCTGTGATTTGTCATTCCTTTCTTAATGTCACTGAAGATGACAACTGCTCAGCTTGATATTCAGATCTCTAAACAACAATAAAAAGCACAATCATTTTTTCCCCAAATAATAAAAGCTTGGTAATTTTTGATGGTCAACAATGACAATATAATCCCCAGGTGACCTCAAATATTTTAAATTATTTACATCATTTCTTTGTTTAGTAAGCCCTAGATCTAAGCCTTGAGGAATTCCAATTGTTAGTGAAGTGGGCAGTCTAAATCCATCACTGAAAGACAGAATTGCTGGAGCCAGCTGTTCTCCTCCAGCATGTGGACCCCAGGGCAAGGTTACTGCCACAGCTGCTGCTGCCAGAAGGTCTGACTTCACCTCCCTCCCCTGCCCTTCTCGTGTCCCAGCATGGCTCTCAGCACACTTCAGCACTGGAACATCAGATGGCTTCTGACTGCCCGGAGGTAAACGGGAGCACTGGACGGAGCAATGAGCGCAGCGCGTCGGGCAAGCCGGGAGAAGCCGCTTCACGCCGACCTCGTCCTGCACCCCGATTCCCAAGTGTCCCCCCCAAAAAAGTGAGGAGGGGGCTGCACGTTTCAAAAGGGGAAAAGGGCTTTCATTTGAGGGGGGGGCGGGCTAAAACCCCCCCCCCCGTTTTACCGCCCCCCCTCCTCATTGTTTCCCCTCCTTCTGCAGCATCTTAGTGCGTGAAAGTGAGAGGTTCTCTTGCTCTGTTACTTTTCTGACAGACCAGTTCTCTGGGCCAAAATGATTCCTCGCATATCAGGAGCATGAGGAAGGGACAGGAATGCACAGAAATGTAGGGTGAGATGGAAACTGAGCACAACAGTCCTGATATAGGTAGGCTTCAACTGGGGCAGAACTTGCCCCTGTACTGATAACTGGTTATAGAAAAGACTGATGTTGTTTGTTGAATAATGTTCATTTAAAGGGTCTCTTAAGTATCTGCTGAATCAGATCTTCCCCTCTAGACTTCATTCTTCTCAGACTCCAAGAAAATTTATTACTTGTAATAAATAATCAGTTAAAGATCCCATTGTTTGACCTTCTACTACATAAATAGTTTCAGTTGATATTTAAGTCCTACTTAGAATACATCAACAATCAGAAATCATGAATCTAGCATGATTACTTGCTAACAAAGGTCACAGAATGGGTCCCATTATTTGATCATGCAAGCGTTGGCCAGACAAACAGTTTACCTTTCCTGCATGGCTGCAGTTCACAATGTATCCTCAGAGAATAGTCACTTTAGAGTTTAAAATGAGAAGCTGTAGAGAAATTCACACATTATAACTGGATTCGATCCCTTAAACAAGCAAAAATAGGTGTATGTAGAAACACAAAGAAATGTATAGCTTTTGGAGGGATGGGGTATTATAAACAGCTACTCAGAAATAGCATGTTCAAAGCAATCCTAGACTGAAGGGTCAGTTTATCTACATGTTTGATCTTGAATTCATCAAGGTGGATCTTTTCATGATGCTCCTGCTATCATCCTCCACTCAAGGGTGGTGTGCGGTCCTTACAGATCTGTCAGTAAGGCTCTGGGGCTCCCCTCCCATAAAAGGCAGATGAAGCAAAGGTCTCCATGGGTTCAGATGTAGACTGGATGATTGGAAACTTTTATTATAACCTAGAAATGTGTAGCAAATAAGCAACAGCCACGTGTTACTTCAATTGCAAGAACATGGAAGGTTTCAGTTAGTTTTGTTAGTAACACTCTAATGAATGAGCTGTTGGTGGTACCATGTGGACTGGATTTTTCTACTGTGGCTTTGCAGTTGCTTTCCATTCTGATGTCTGCTCCCTGAATGGCTCTCCAATTCGTATTGCACAGGAAAAACAAAGAGCTTCGTTTATACCAGCTGCACAAACAGTTAAAAGGTGATTTTGAAATGTGTGTAGGATTTTGAGTGCCTTTTGTTAATACCTGACTCCAAATACAATTGGTTGTAGTGTGTATCAAGGGAGATGTTGCAAAAGATGAATGAGCAGAAAGTTTTGGCTCTTAGGGAAAGACGTATTTCTTAGTGAGTCATTATTCATCAGTTTTCTCCTGAGTGGAATAATCAGCTGAAGGCTTTTCAAAGTAATGCACAGTGGGAGGGTGAGAAGCAGCAACAGAAGCTGTAACATGGGAGGATCAGGCTGGAATAAAAGGCAGAGACTTTTCCTCATGAGGACAGCCCAGCAGTGAGGCTGGAGCCTGGTGATGTTGGGCTGTCTCCTCCCCTGGGAAAGTTTCACATCCTGACTGTGTGAAGTAATGAGCAACCCAGTCTGAGCACACAGATGAGCCTGCCCTGGGTTTCCGTCATTATGAAGTTGCAATCAAAACGGGGAAAAAAAGGCTGTATGAAGCATGGCATTGAAAATGACCTTAGAAACATAGAGAGCTGTAATATAAAATTGTTTTGCCACCACGCTTACTGTTCTTAATGGATATAGCAAGTAATGAAGGTAAGCTGAGCCCTGGAAAGTGGCCCAAGGAAAGACAAAATTTGGGGATTCTGATATATCAGAGTAGACAGTATTCTAAAGCTATAGAAGCTACAGACAAATCATTCCAGTTAACAGCATCACCAGAATCAAACAAAATTCAGAGTAGTCTACACTATGACTACAGCTGTTCCTCAGGAGCAGTTTCTCCATTAGTGGTGACAACTCACAGCCACTACATGCACTTGGGCTAGGCTATTGCAATGGTGGTCTTCTACCAGCTTGAAATATTTAGAGAGGTACCTACACCACAGTTCTCCAAAGCCTGTCTTGCCAAACTCTTGGAGGGCTCTGCTAATCAGACATGTGAGATCCATTCTTAGGCTCACACCATTTTCCAACCCACGTGCCAGAGGAGTTAGTAAATCTTCACTTCCTTGTGATACAAGTTGTCAAATCCAATCCCCTTTGGTTTTTTT
The DNA here is from genome assembly GCA_024336885.1 of Actenoides hombroni. Taxonomy (NCBI): domain Eukaryota; kingdom Metazoa; phylum Chordata; class Aves; order Coraciiformes; family Alcedinidae; genus Actenoides; species Actenoides hombroni. Next base: position 1,230 of record WUAM01009035.1, on the reverse strand, counting down.
GTCTGGACAGAGGATAAAAGGTTTAAATCCCAGCCTGGCTTATCAGTGGTTGGCCATAATAGTTTTGTTATGCTAAGATCTACATCCTAGACTCCAGAACAGAAGAGCAAAAGACATTAGCTCACTTCAGACCCATCCACAATGGTGCAACTAGCAGCTTCCTGGTGATGTGGCTGGAGACAGTGGCAGTTACTGCCAGTGCCGCAGAATGGCTGTGGTGCTGGGGCTCTTTGCCCTTGAGAGCCGGTCATGCTCCATGAACCAGAAGTGCACTTTGAAGCTTTATTAGTGTAATTTAAAATCTTAAATAGTTCAGTAATTATTTTTTCTATTTGAATCCATATGCCATTAACTGATCAATGTATTAAGCAAAAGTAACAGATCTGCAAAGAATGACAGATGCATATCAGGAGTTTGTAATGTAATCTATGAAATTCATTCACACTAGGATATGATTTATGAGGAGTCTATTGATTGAGGAAGAAATGTTATCGTACATTTAATAGAGTATATTTCAATAATATTAGAACTCCAGCTACTTGTGGCCACCACCCAGTGCCCCATGGCCACCACTCAGCACCCTGTGGCCACCACCGGTCACCCCATACCTGATGTCCAGGACCCCGTGGCCACCATCCAGGACCTTGTGGCCACCACCCAGTGCCCCATGGCCACCACTCAGCACCCTGTGGCCACCACCGGTCACCCCATACCCGATGTGCAGGGCCCCGTGGCCACCATCCAGGACCTTGTGGCCACCACCCAGTGCCCCCCCGCCTTTTGCCCCCCTCCTCTTCTCCCTCTCCCCTTTCTCCCCTCCCCTCTTTCTCCTCCTTCCTTCCCTCCTCCCCCTCTTCCTTTTCCCCTTTCCTTCCCTTTTCCCCCTTCCCTTTTCCCCCTCTCCCTTTTCCCCCCTCCTTTTCCCCTCCTTTCCCCGCTCCCCCGCAGGGAACATCAACATTTGTCTGATGGGCGACCCGGGGGTGGCCAAATCCCAGCTTAGAAAATCTTCTAATTGTTGCAGTAATTGTAGGCCATTTTCTGCTTGTTAGGTGTTTGTTTACACATACACAAGGTGCTTGTTTATATACACAAGTGCTGAGCTCATCCAGCAAACCTCTCAAGTGAGTTCAGTTTCCAGGCTAGGAAAAGATGTTGAGTAGTACTGAGCTTCTAAAAGGCAGAATACGTGTCTTGATATTGAGCCACATTATGGCCTTGTAGGACCTC
>WUAM01009007.1:0-15296 GCA_024336885.1 Actenoides hombroni | reverse complement strand
GGGGGTTGGAAAGGCTCCAGAGAAGGAGACTCCACAACCTCCCTGGGCAGCCTGGGCCAGCCTCTGGCACCCTCACAGCAAAGAAGTTTCTCCTCATGTTTCCATGGAACCTCTTATGCTCCAGCTTGCACCCATTGCCCTTTGTCCTATCACTGGACATCACTGAGCAGATCCTGGCTCCATCCTCCTGACACTCACCCTTCACATCTTTATAACCATTAATGAGGTCACCCCTCAGCCTCCTCTTCTCCAAGCTAAAGAGCCCCAGCTCCCTCAGCCTTTCATCGTAAGGGAGATGCTCCACTCCCTTCATCATCTTTCCCCATCAGGGAGATGTTCCACTGGCTGTAGCTCACCAGCCTTTGATGCAAAGACAGAGGGAGATGTGAGTGCAACGTACGTGGCAAAATCCTGCGTTTGCAGTCATGGCATCTTAGAGCTGCCTTTATTAATGAATCTTCAGTGCAAAGGGAAAACACCCTGTTGCAAAAGCCAGCAGAGTGGGTTGAGGGATTAAAGAGCATCTCCGTGTTAACTGCACTGCTTTTCCCCTTTGCACTGATTTGTGAGATATAATATTCAGAGAACTGAAGCTTACACTCCTAGTTCCCCAGCACTCCGTAGTCAGTATGACTAAGAACACAGTCAAAATCCTGTCCTCGGGCAAAACTCACCCTAAAATCAATGGGAATTCTGGGTGAATAAAGACTGAATAAGAACCAAAGTCCCAGCTCAAGTCTCAGTTGAGGTTTGCGGTCCAACCATCGGGACTGGAAATGCTTTTGATTTTCACTGTCATGAGAGAACAGCTGGGCCCAGCAATCCCAAGTCTACCCCCTCTTAATTCCAGCATCAACTGGGCAGACACAGAAAACAGAATTTGGCATCTGCTTGCTCAAGGCTAAGCCATAAAGTAATTGTACTGGAGGAGAAAGGAATCAATCTCTGCGGCTCTTTGTCTGGTATTTCCTTACCATCATTTCCCTGGAACTCCCTGAAAAAGACTTTTTTTGATCCCTCCCGTGCCAGGCATCACATTTTGTTTGCCATATACATTTCTGACAGCCTTTCCTCCACACATGCCCATAAAGTTCACATCAGTCAGTCCTTCAAACTAGGTAGATGAACATCAACGCAGACAACTTTGTTCCAAGCACAGGTTTTTTTTCTCACGTTTATGCTCTGCTGTTCCTTTTTGCTTTGGTAAAGATGACAGGATTGCTACGCACCCAGGACAATCAGGACACTTTGATGCTTAACACAGGCTGTACAGTGCTGCAATGGCCCATCTGCACCATCAGCAAAGAGGTTTGACACCTCAGCAGCTCCTGGCACTACCAGTTTGCTGAGGGAAAAGGGAGTTTTCAACTTCATTTCATTTATCTTTTTTACTCTTCCTAACTCCCTTCCAGAAATGACAATTCTTGAAAATGCATTTGTAAAAAGAAAGGAAGAAAAGAAAGGAAAAAAAAAAAAAAAGGCAACAACCACCACCACCACAAAACCTCCTCCTGGTTACCACTGTAACATTTCTTACATGGGAGGGTAGGGTCCAGAGCCATTCGAGGTGAGGAGGAGGAGGTGGGGGGTGAAGGGGTAACACATTTCAGACTCCTTAAAGCCATCACAAGAGTTAGAGATATGAAAAATAGTTTATAATTACCTCTGTTGAGTGAAGCTGAGCTGTTTATATCTCCAGTAATAAAGGAAGACTCGGACTGCTTTCGAACTGTGTCGTTCCACATCCTACGAATCCGGCTCTGAAGAGGGATTGAACCACAGCAGGTAATGAATTTTTAGCAGCTGCAGACAGGTTTCTTTCTGCCTCACTAAAGATGGCTATTGGCACGTCTAGCTCAGGATGAGGCTTGTTTCTAGACAGCTGTAAGCAAGTGGTTGCTGTTTGGCTATAACCTGCCTCGCACAACACAAAGATCTAGCTCAAAGAAGAAGTACATAATTGGATTGCCTACATCAAAAAAAAATAATTGTATAGGAGAGAAACCCAGACCCATGTGAGCTACAGATCTACCAGTATAGCACCAGGTAATGGAAAAATAACTTGCAGAGAGAAGCACAGCAGCTTCTGTCTTGTATTGAAATGTGACAGAAGACTTGATCTGTGTCCTGGTGTCCCTGAACGAACAGAAGTTTTCTATAGCTACTATCCATCTTGGGAAAATATAGGGGGGGGAAATTCCCCCACAAATGAATGACTCCTGTTCCCCTACTGAAAAACTGGTGATGGTTTTGCCATCTGTGGTATAGTTTCTGCTGCTGGGGAAACAGTGTCCCAGACGTGCTGGCCTTCTATTTTGTTTCTCAGATCTGCTGTGGAGTATCTACCTCTATGGCTTTTATGCCATTGCCTCACACCTCCCCACTGAGACCTTGCAAAAGATTAAAAAAAAAATAAAATCAGCCAATATGCATCTTGCAAGCGATTCGACCACAATCTCTGTGTGCAGGTGGCTGAGGAACCCAGGAGTAACCCTCACTCACCTCTCAGAGTATGGTCAGTGTGTCCCACGACTGCATGATAGTGGTGCTAGGCAGTCTGTGGGACGGGGAAGGCTGGTTCCCACTGTGACAGACAGTGTTTTTTCCTAATTGCTAAAAATCCAGTGCTCCCTGGAGTGAGATCTGAGTCATGTGAGACCTTCCAGGACTTACTTGTGTGGTCACATCTGAAAAGTGCCTCCTATTCTAGTCTACTCATTAACTATGTAGTAACAGCACCTCCTTATCATGCATCAGCCCTCTATAAATGGAAGCACAGTGTGACATGAGGCCTGTGCACTTTTACAGCAATTATTTTTCACCTGGACATTTAATCCATTATATTTCCCTGACATGATCCATTGTGGACTAATTATTCTGTTTCCAAAGTGCTTTTCAGAGAAAAAAGGAATATTAGGAGTTTTGTTCCTCATGGGCTTCTCTATTCAATAAAGTTAGGAGTCAGATGCTTTCTACAGCTTAGACTGATCTCCATCTGCTCTCCATCAGCTGTGTGAGGTTTCTCCTACCTACAACAGGTTTCAGGCACTTCCATTCTTCCAAGGACAAGATTCTGAGGGCAAAGTAATCTTCCTTGGTACCTCAAACCAAGCCTGCCATGAAGGGAGAGCTGCCAGGACACTCACATCACCCTCAAAAAGGCTTGTTTTCTTGTGCTGAGGCTGCCAAGAGGGAGGGCCTATTAAATTCAACTCTCCTTAGAGATGAGGGCACCTACCCAGCAGCTATGTCATGTAAAACCAAAGGTCTTCAAAACAGCCATCTAAATGCTGTTGGATAGAGTTGAGTTTTGGACATTATTGATTACTGTGCGATTTGATGGCCTACTGGAGAGAGCTTCCATATTCTCTGGCTGTTATTTGCCCTGCAGAACATCCAGACCTACAGAGATGTCAAACTGGAGCTCTTGGGTGACATCTTGGAAACCACTGAAAATAAATAATAACTTGCTCCAAGACACAAATCGCAAATTAGATTTTTCCTAGGAGGCTATAAACTGTTACTTGCTGCGTGTCCTTCATAATTTAATAGTGGAACTGTCATGTATAATTACTTCCATTAGTAGTACTGAATAAATTTGTGTTTGATTTCTATTGATTAAGAAGTCAGCTTCTTCATTTTCATCCCTAAATCTGCATCTGTACATCCAAGGTTCGCTTTGGAATCGCTACGTGAGCAAACCACACAGAACCTGAATTTTCGGGTGATCAAAGCGTAACAAATCCAGTCACTTAATAAGATAATCTGACCCTAATGGATTCTCCTAAGAGGTCTATAAGCTAAGGCAAATTGAGTGAGGCAAGGAATTGATCGAACCACTGAATGCCAGCAAGCGAGCCTGGTCACTGGGAAGGCTATTGCAAGACTTTTGTAGTCTTATTTTTTAGCAAGAAAAATACCTGGTTGTTACAGCATCATAGCTGTACATGGAGATAGCGGTGACAACAATCCTCAGCTTGTGATTAAAGGATGTACTGGGATGTAGCATAGCTGACAAAATGCTCCCAGCTCCTGCTTCCCATGGGAAGTGGGCAGGAGAGCTCAGGTAATTATCACTCTCCTGCCTCTGGAAGGCAAATTTGGACTTTTTATTCTCCTTGCAGTCATTTAGGAGGTTCTTGAAGGGGCCATCACATTCCAAGGGAAGCCAGCGTGTTGAATTCAGGTGCGGGAGGGAGGGAAATCTCTGTGGGTGCACGAGGGAGGACCCTACAGCAGCTCCTTTGCTGCTGAGAGGAGCTCCCCTCGCAGCTCAGCCACGAAGGGAATCGGTGCGCCGGCGCAAAGCACTGGGGCACGGGCAAGAAACGTGGGTTACCTGTGAGCCTGTGGAATATCTTCCAGGTGTCCGTGACCCCGAGGTTTTTCCTGAGCCGATGGAGCTCTCTGTACTTTTCCCACTACAGCAATGCGTGCGCAGGCATTTTCCGTACTCCTTACGTACCTAGCCAAGGGAAGAGTGACGGCAGTTAGCTCGACCCAACGCCTTCTGCTTTTCAAACACTGGTTTTTCCTCAGTGGTTCATGGAAATGCTAGCTGCTGCAGGATGCAGGGGAGAAGCCTGTTACCCCCGGGGATGGCTTCGATGCGGCAACGCTGCTCGTTGACATCAGCCGGACGCAGCCTCCTCTGAGGCGCGTGAAAGGAGCATGGGAGAAACTACAGCCAGGCTATTTATGGCTGAAAATTAATACCCTTGTAGATTTGATCTAAACCAGCATATTGGCCCATCCAGGTACTAAAAGTTATTGCTTCTGGCAGGGGAGTAAGAAGCAAAAAGTCAAAAAGAAACACATAAGAGCTATTGTTATAGAGATATTTTTACATTATTTGTTGCAGTCAAATTGGAACTTGAGGAAAGTGCAGGGGCAGCTGCCCTAGAGATTACAGTGCCCACACACAGGGGTGGCTGGAGGCTGCTGCCCCACGGTCGTGTTTTAAATGGGCATCGCAGTCAAACTGGGCCAGCTTCTTGCCTGGAATAAAGCCATTTCACCTCCTTCGCTTCAGGGGAACTATGCTGACTTGGGCCAGGATCTAAGCTTTGACTAAGCTTCAGATGTGACTTTTTATGGGCAGCAACACCCAGCAACCAGGTGGGACAGGACTGAAAAGGAACAGCCTGTACTGAAAAGCCAGAAGCCCAAAGCAGGTCATATTGCTCAATGACACACACAAAAGAAGCCCCCCAAAATCCCCACGCGTGTCCAAAACACCAGTTGAGGTTCCCTGGAGCACCCGGTTCAGCTGTGAAATTTTGTCAGGCTAACTATGAGCGTTTCAAAACTCTGTGAAGCAACTGTTTAAACAGCAAATTACAGCTTTTTCATTAGGCTCTTCCTCCAGCGCTTGAGACAAACACAATACCACAAGTGCCCAATATGCTCGAGTGCCTAATCAATCCTTAGCTGAGAGAAAATAATTCAATTGCTTTAATTAGCCACCTACTGCTTGCCTCTCTGCAGCATTTTGCTGATTTTCTAGTCCATGATAGATAGGAAAGGATTTTTTTTTTTAATTTTTTTTTTTTTCCCTTCTCTCAAATAATTCCTCCCTCAGCTCTTGGGTCAGAGAGATGCATCCACCCCGCAGCACGGTACTAGCTGCATCCTCCTTCCCTCTAAGCAGCCATAAATCAGGAGCCATCCCCCAGTCATCAGTCATGGTTTAAGGGTGTAGACAGGCTTGAGACGGGAAAGAGAATGGTTCTCCCATGCCAAGGGAGCACCCCGATAGCCAAGGAGGCTGTGGTGCCCTGTTGGGATGCTGGGTTAGAGCCTGACCCTTTGTGAGGTGCGTTGGAAGAGAGGGGATGGGCCAGAGAGAATGGTGCAGGAATTCAAATCCCTCATTAAAGAGGCACCTGCAGGTTTAATTAGCAATGGCAATGCTTCCTACATTTTTATTGCCATCTTGCCTGGAAACTTTCTTGCTGAAAGTTTTGGGATCATCAGCAGGCAGCTGCATCTCACTAAAGCTTTTAAGCTTTTTCAGAGGCACAAGTGTGAGATGAAAGGATCAGGACAAAGCTCTGAACCCCAAAGTCTTCCTTTGGTTTCCAGGATGACATTTTTGCACAGCTCTGTGGAGGCATCACTTGCAGGGCTCACTTGCTACGATGAATTTTCCTTATGTTTTCATAGGTCAGATCTCCCTTCCCTGTGCAGGAAAATGTGGGTAACACAGGAGCAAGACAGGGGCTCTCAGATGGAGAACTGGCCTCAACGTGGCTCTGACTGTACCCAGTAAACCACTGCACCAAAAGCCACTGGTTACACTGAGAAACTGAGCCCCAGATGTATCCATGTGTAAACTCTTCCTTATGTCTATATTGGATAAAGCATCTGCCCTTTGAAACCAAGATTTACATAAAAAAATATCAGCGGAGAGTCAGAGAATTGGAGACCTCTGTACTATGGAATTTCAGTGGAGAATAAAATGGTTCTTAAAAATATTATGGATTGTCCAGGGCTGTAAGTTTGACCTACACATACATACAGAGATTTTTATTATTTTTTTTAAATTTTTTCTTCATAGTTTAAGTTACTCCACTGCTATCTTGCAAATGTTAATTGGGGCATACTTCAAGTCCCACCAAGAAGCACTTGCTGTGCCTGCTCTGAGGAAGCTTTCCAAAAGCCCACATTAGGAGCGAGCAACACAAAAGCTAATGAACAGTTGCAGAGCACAGGTTCTTCAGTTCTTAAGAGAGTGGAGGAAGCAGCCCCTGTAACATCCCATCAATCCACATGTGCTGCTAGAGAAAGGGGCAATTTCTTGCAGGGACTGCAAATGAGGATGAAAAGCTCTGTTTTGCTGGGACCACTCAGCCACACCGGGACCCCTCCGGATGCTCATGGAGTCCCTCCTGTCTCACGCTGGCACCCGGGCGAGGAGAACCCGGCCGATGCAAAGCCCTTCTAGGGGGTTGCTGCCGTAGAGCCCTCGCAATCTGCCAGCTGCCTCTTCCCTTCCCTCCGACGCTGAAATGCCACCGCCACAGATCTCCATCATTACCTCATTCCCCTGCATCTTGCTGGTTTCCAGGCTAAATACCACTCTTATTAGGTGTGCACGGAGAGAAATCCGTGCGAGACCAATTCAGGGCACGCGGATGATGTTCCGCCGCGGTTGTCAGGCAACAAAATACCCAAAATACCCCGTTACCAGCTCTTTTGCTGCTGGGAACTGTCTGTCTTACCTTTTTCTGGAGGACACAATGGAAAATGAATATAAACATTCCCTGCAGAGAATTGAATATGGTGAAGAGATAGGCCATGATGACTGTGCTTTCATTAATATACATGAGTCCGAACGCCCAGGTGAGTCCTAATAGGCAGAGTAGGGCTATTGCACCTATAACCCAGGACCTGTGAGGAGAAACGACAAGAAAAAAAAAAAAAAAAGAAGAGAACAAAGAAAGAGATTGGTTTTTCATTTACAAAAGAAGAAGGAAGACTCTGTGGTTTTAGCAAAAAGAAAACAGCTTATAAAAATGAGTCGTAGGGAGCTTTGTCTTCAGGCTGGATGCAGTTTACAAATCTTCAAGCTTGAGGAAATGCACAGAAATGGAAATGTTATGAGCAGGGAAATTTATCATAACCAAAGCATATTTGTAACCACAATGCTTCTTTTCTTTTCTTTCTTTTTTTTTTTTTTTTTTTTAATGCAAAAGCAGCGTGCATGGAAATGACGTGTAGATGCTATTTCTGCAAACGGCAGGAAAAGAAAATAAATCAACCAAAGCAGCGACTCTAAATGCAACTTTTTCAGTGTCCACTGGTTTCACTGGGGCAGGAGTGCCAGCTGGATTAGCTTCTTTACGCTTGCCACCCAGACACACGTCCTGCTGGGTTTTAGCCAGGCTCCCACGCGCCTGTAAGCTGGATAAACAGCTACAAGCAGGTGGGCAAAACCTTCACCCCTTGTGCCAGGTCAGCTCTGCACAAGGAGGCACACTCTGTGATGCTGCTTCACACTTCTTCCACTGTGTAAGGGGGGGGAAATATATATAGATAGATAGATACATACATGTATAGGCTCTCACACACCACATTTGCTCAAACAGTAGCTGCTGCCACACTTCTGCTCAGAGGAAAGGAGGGGCAAACCTTCTTTTCCTGGCTGCAAAACGAAGGCCATCACTCACTCCACCCCAGCAGGGAAGCAGGAGCTGGGGTGCCACTACTTGGCCCCAAACTTCGTTCAAGCAAATATGGGTAGCCTGCAGTTTCTGCTCGTTTTTCTCCCAGTGACTTCCTGCTTGGACAGACAGAGCTGGGGACATGGGATTGCTGCTGCATGTTATTTTTTTCAGTGGACCTTTCAGGAAAGCTGGAAGCTCTGTTGGGGGGGCAGGAGAAGTATTCCATGTGACCCTGTGAAATAACATTTAGTCATCTGCTAATTTAACTTCTCAGAGACTAATCTTCCAACACCAGGGCATGAGATAAAGTTGTAAGAAGCAGGATAGGACCTGCATCCTGCTCCTAGCCATCCCCTTAGTTTCCACATGCTAATCACCTACAACTTTAAAGGAATTGCTGCTGCACAGGGCAGGGAGTCAAATTCTAGCTGGGAAGCACAGTGGGAAGCGTGTAGCAAGCAGCACTGTGAGCATCCCTTTGACCTTTCCCTTAAGGCCTTGATTTTCTTCTGTCTTCCCCTGGATTTATTAGCTGTAACATCATAAAAAAGAATGCAATGATACCCGATCTTTGCACCCCTTCCTCATTGTTTAACCCTTTGGTTCCCCAAGGCAGCTAAGCCTGCAGCCAGCCAGCACCTCTGCTTCCCTGTCAGCCCCAAAGCAGCCTGGGCTGCAGCAGAAGGGCTCGCAGGAACAAGGACCTGCCTCCATTTCTAAACCACTTCAGCCTTGTAGAAACTCAGCCAGGCTTTGGGCGTAGTTGGGCTCCCATCTACTAAGCACAACACGGGGCAAGGGGGAGAAAGATGAAGCAGCAGCTTAGGAGGAAAATAAGTCCTGCAGATGTCAGGCAGGTAATCTCCAGTGTGGACACTCCATGGTAGCTGCAGCCTTGGATTCTTTTCCTTTTAGCAGGGCTTGTCAAAAGCAGAAGCACACCAATGTTGTATTCATGGGTTTTTTTTGTCGGGTTTTTTTTTTTCTTTAGGTACTAGAATGAAAATATAGCATTAAGTCTTCCACTGAAGTTTATAAAATATGTATTATTTAACCACACGACCAGAACAGCTCCCTAAGGTAACCGCTTATTAAGGCAGTTCTTTAAAAATCACTATTATGTATCTAGCAGACCAGAACAGCTCCTTTGAAGCATTTCCAGTCGATCCCGCTAATAAATATTTAGCACGATGCAAATTGAAAATGCACTCTCAAAATCCTTCAGAGAGGTAGCCACTAGATAAAGTTTACAAGCTTGAGCCGCTTGGTATATTTTTCTCCCCGAGATTCCACCATCAGCAAGAGCACATTATTGTCTTAATTGCCTGCCAATTTAAAAAATACAAATAATTTCCTTAAAAAAGAGCAAAAATGAAATGGAAAACTCTCCCCCCCCAACTTTTTTTTAATCTTCTCCCTCCCAATTAAAAACTTCCTGTATTTATTGAGTCTTTTAAAAATTATTTCCAGAACATCAGGTAACTATTCTGCTCTGAAGCACAGACAGTTCTTGAACCCAATAAAAGAGACTTTGGCTGCAGATGTGTGCAGGAGAGGAACAGGTTTTAGTGGAAATATGCTGCTTTCAGTGATGGAAAGGAATCTGTGGGCTCGGAAGACCCCCAACAGTGTAAACTGTACGTGTGACAGTGTTGTGCTTCAGAAAACAAGGCTGGGAGATAAAGAGGGCATGGAGATTACTCTGAAGAACTCCTGTATCTGAAGAAAGAAACCCAACGAGGAACCAAGCAACGAAAGAGAACATGGGAATGATGGTGCAAGAATGAACACAAAGGACTCTTCACCAGAAGAACAAACTGAAAGTCTACTGCAAAGCTGACTTGCTTCTATTTTATGCTACTGCGCATTGTTTTTTGGTTGCAGGAGAAAAAGCACAGATGCCCCAAGGCATGTAATTTCCAGGCATATTTTTTTATTTTTTTTTTGCTTTCTTCAGTTTTTTTTTGGTCCAGCTTGTGGTTTTGGGTTCGCTCTTTGTACAGACTTGCTGTTGCTTTTTCACAGGTTTTCTTTTCCACCGTGCAATTTTATAGAAGTAAAGAAAGAAAACTATCCACGTTTTGCTGTAATTGCAAATCAGAGATTTACAACTAGAGAGAATTAGGTACTCCAACGAGTACAGAGACAGTCTCCAAATACACCAAGCACAGCTTTGTTTGCAATGCTCCCGTTGCCTAGAACGGGAATCATGGGGATTACCACCCATGCACCTTGCTGAAAATTTCCTTCTGTATTTATATTACCCCAAAGCACTCTTCAGTGACAGGGCACACTGGACCAGTGGGTTGCTGCTGGTCTAACAAGTCTGTACTACACAGGATTAACTTGGCAATGTTCACCTTGAATTCCAATAACGTCCAATCAAAGAATATAAAGCCAATATGGTAACAACTGGTTGGCAATACATATGCAGAACGTTTACTCTGCACGTTAGCTGTATGCCTGACCATTTTCCTGCACAGTTTGCTCTTCTGCCTCAAATGCGAATGACAGAAGCTTTAATGATTTTTCAATATTGATCTGACAGCTGGTTCATGAGACCACACTGATAAATGAAATTTATCAGCCATTCAGGTCATTCTTACTTGATGAAGGGTCTGTTATCCTCATAGCTAAAGAATGCGTAGACATAAAGACAAGAACACCAACATTAGAGATATAATGACATCGAGAATACAGCTTCCTGCTAGTCCCCCCCCCTTCTCCCACCAGCCATCACAAGAACCAAAGGTGGGTGGGCATCAGGCGTGCCTGGTACACACCAGCCAGCCCGGAAACTGGAAGGTGAGCATCGTTAGCAGCAAGCTGCCCCTACCCCTCCTGGCTCCCACCATGCAACTGTCAAATGGCTTTGAAATCCCTTTTAAAAATCCTAGTTATCTCTGGAGAAGATGAGGTTTGAAACTCCAGGGTAGCCACCACAGAAGGCTTCCACGCGTTCCGGTAGCAACATTTCACCGTGCCTCCAGCCCTCTCCATCTGCAGAGCTGGGGTGTGTTACAGGAACCTCTTTCTTGACCTTTTCTTTTTCCTAAGGGGAATTCCCAACTTGCTAATTTATAAGCCAGACTGCAGCATTATCTTTGGTATGAGATAAGAGCATTAGGATCTCCTAAAGCCCTGGGTGACAGAAAGCACTGACCTATTTATTCTCCTTTCACGGGGAAGGACAAAGAAAGGACTCTATCAAGCAAGAGTGGACAGCAGCTTGCTGCAGTGAAGAAGACAAGATGGACCACTCAAAATGTGCTTCTGCCACTGTGGGGACACAAGATTAGTCACAGCCATTTCCCTAGGGGAGTCTCCCCGACCTTCTGGGACAGGCTGGCATGGTAATGTGCAACACGTGGGGAGGGCAGGCCAACTCCCAGCCCTCCTCTCCTCCCTGGCATGGAGCATTTGAACCTGCGACCCCTTGCAGCAGCCACCATGGGTACCAGAGATGGAGTCTGGCTTAGTATGTTCATCTCACTACACCTGCCAAGGTAGCTGGGGCCAGTCCATCCTGCTGAGACCTCGTTCAGCCAATACTGGCAACCTGTCAAGCTACACCCTCTGCTTAAACAAGCTGCTCTGCTTGGAGGGGACCCGCTTCAGCCTGAGTTAGAAAGAAGCTGTGTTAAGGCTGAATGATTTTCAGCAGTAATTTCTGACTGAGAGGATGCTAAGTATGTCCAACAGGAGGCTTTGTGTTTTCTCCTCACAATGGCTAATGCCAAGCAGGGACCATTCACATGCACCTGAAGCCACAGAGGGGCCACCTGAGTACCAATGAAAGCAGGATTTAGTTCGCATAGGAGGAAGGTTGTTTCACATGGTATATTGTGCAAAACAGTCCCATTGTCTCCCCACTGTGTCCTTGCCTGAGACAGAAGATGCAGTGATGTTGCCAGTCCCAGCTTTGGTCTGGTGTGGTCACCTGGGGTCTTTGGGAAAGGGAGGGAACACTTGTCAAATGGACTGGGTCTGGCCATGCTCATAATATTCCCCCTGGCCCCACTCTGAGCAGCAAGATACAAACAGAGGACGCACTATGGGGGACAAAGCAGCTTCCCCCACATCACTGACAGGTAAGCAGTACTAGCTCAGCTCAAGCACCTACAGCATGCCTGGGCTGTAGCCTTCCCTGCATCCATCCCCATGCCCCCCCAGCCAAGCCTCTTTGCAGCTCTGCCTCAGCTTCCCTGGCTGCCATCCCTGGAAGCGATGGTCACCCACTGCCACCCTGACAGCTGCTTGTCTTAGATCTTGTGCCACATCTGCTTGCTGCACGAGGACACCTGAGCTACCCTAGGGCACTCAAAGGTGGCATCTAACAATGCATGAGGAAAGTACAAAGTACATCAGGATGGGGAAGGAAAGAAACAAGTGAGTCCAAGATGCAGGGAACTGAGTCCAAGACACACCAAGGAAAGCTCAGCAGCTTTGGCTTAGCAAACCAGTCTGAGACAGTGTGACCTCTGCCTCTACAATGCATCTGGGGAGGTACCAGGAACACAGAAAAGCCACTGGTATTAAAATGCTTCCCTTTAGCTGCCCCACTGGGGATCTCCAGCCCATCCCAGCTGTGCAGCATGGTGTTGGTCAGATCCCTCTGCTTCCCTTTGCCCTCTCATCCCCTCAGCCTGTGAGATCAGCAGGGCAGGTTCCTGTTGTGCTCATGGCATGTCTGGCACCACAGGACCTGCAGCTTTCCTGCAATGCAATTAAGTTAAACGAAGATGTGAGACAGTCTGGGGCTCCCAGCCCTGCAATGTGGGCAGGAGCAGGGCATGAATTTCTGTCGCTGTGTTCACAAGCACCGGGGTTTCATGGTAAAGATTTAACTGTTGAAATGCTGCTGCTGCTAGCTTATAAAAAGAGAAAACTAGGGAGAAAACTAGGGAATGTAATTTTTTTTTTAGTCTGTTGCTGCTATCCAGACCTTTGTGAAATTTTTCAGCGAGCTGCAATAGCCTTTCTTCAAGGCAGCTGAAGGCTCCGTTTCATCTTTGTGAAACGCAGAAATCTAAATGTGAAACTGGGAAACTCAGATAGCCTTTTAGCTTGAGACTAACACTTCAAAGCAGCTCAGGAGAAAACCATTAAAAAGACCTGAGCAGTTTGTAATCCATTTCTAACCTGGATGTGCCTAGGACCCCCTGCCCAAAGCAAGGAGGTGCCTAAAGAAGTGAGACTTTCAAAGACTCCTAACTCCCCAACACTTCTTCACACACAGGGCCCACAGGACACACGTCTCTTATATCCCACAGATTGTTCCATTTCATTTCACCAACTCAAATGTTGTAAGAAGCTTAACTCTTCTGTTAGCAACAATTCAGGGCTGACAAAAATTACAGCAGAACAGTGTTTTGGGTTTTTTTTTCCCTCCTGGTAAAGTCTGTGAAGCCAATATAAAGAAATATACTGAAATCAGTGCTGTAGTAATACTGTGTCATTATCTGCAATACATAAAAACCATCACTTAGACAAGAGGAAAGCCTTCGAAGAGCTTTAGCTCACAGGGAAATGGAGCTGCTGCCTAGAAAACCGAGATTATATTCACTATCAGTACAAGCAAATAATAGTCAAAGCAGAAATGATTGGAAAACCCAGCCTAGCACAGCTTGAGACACTAGAGCTAAAGTGCTTTCTCCAGATTTGGATAAATTCTTCCAGTTCCTGGCAGTAAGGGACATAGCCCACTGATTTTCAACTATGTGACTCTGATCCCTCCATAGTTAATGGGAGACTAGTACCCCCAAAGAGCAATTTATCCCCTACAAGAACAGGTATTTAAGGTAGGTGAGGCTTCACCCTTCCCTGAAGAAATACCTTTCTCTACTGACTGAAGAGGAAACCTGAATGATGGCTCAGGGGAGGGCTTCACTTTCAAATACCTGAAGTTAAAAAGCCACTCTTCAGCGGCTGTGTTATTCCTTTAACCTGCAAAATCTTACCTCACCTCCCTCGTGTTATTTCACAGCCCAGATGATGGATAGTGGATGGTCTCCCAATCTGTATAAATACCTAATTCATTTTCTGATCTTAAAAAAAGCCCTGACTTTACCTTAGGGCAAAGACTTCTTAAGGTTAATTACACATCATGTAAAACTCTTTCAAAATCTTATTTAAGTTAGATGTCTTTTAATTTCCCAGAGTACTTTCTCCTTCAGTGATGGGAAAGGAATGCTCACATTACCTTCTACAGCCCAGCGATACTTCTAGACCAATACTTACTTAAAAAGGTGCTAAAATTAGCTACTCCTATCCTTGTTTAGATGCTGAAGTAATTTCAAAGCCAATGCATCCTGTGCTCAGAAACCCCCTTCACGCTCTCTTTTTAAAACTCCAACGTGTACCTTTTTGACACGAGGTGTCCTAATTGCAAGAATATGCACTGACAGCCCAATACAGAGGCACAGACAATCTGTAATTTATATAATGTGGTGCAAACCACTTCCATATATGTAGATTGGCAATATTCTAGATTGCTAAAGCTTTCCTTTTCTTTTCTT
This sequence comes from Actenoides hombroni, assembly GCA_024336885.1. Taxonomy (NCBI): domain Eukaryota; kingdom Metazoa; phylum Chordata; class Aves; order Coraciiformes; family Alcedinidae; genus Actenoides; species Actenoides hombroni. Next base: position 610 of record WUAM01009007.1, on the reverse strand, counting down.
TTTTTTTTTTTTTTTTCAGGAGGAAAAGTGAGGCAAGAATTTACCCTCAGACACAGATTGGTCCTAAAATGCTGCTGAATGGAGAAAGTCTGATATCCAAAAGTAGCTATTCACCTCATTAAAGAAGAGGGATGTCTGGTCTTCCTACATTTTGAAAAGAGTTTACTTTCTTTTTTTATATTTAACAAACTGTAGGTTTTGAACCACATTTAGAGTATAAATGGGCCTTTAATTAAACACTACATAACTAATCATAGAATCTAGAATGGTGGGGGTTGGAAGGGACCTCTGGAGATGATCGACTCCAACCCCCCTGCCAGAGCAGGGTCACCCAGGGCAGCCCACACAGGAACAGATCCAGGGGGGGTTGGAAAGGCTCCAAATGATGTTTATCCTCATTTGATCCAACCTTTCTCTCTTCTGCCCTCTCCATTCCTTCTTACTTACAATTAATCTCCAAATTCCTCCTCTTTCAATAATCATTGCTCATCAAAGTTTCTCCTGAGTAATTGTGGAAGCTGCTGGAGTGAACCAGAAATAAGTATTAGCTGTAAAAACCAGTTGAAGAAAATCCCAGTGGATACAGGGATGCACTTGACTCCCAAGCCTA
>WUAM01008999.1:0-23230 GCA_024336885.1 Actenoides hombroni | reverse complement strand
AACCATTTATTAATTCACAAGGTGTGAAAATGTTATTTATTTAAAGTAGAAGTTTTTCCCATCTCTGTGCCTTTAAAAAAAGAGGGGGGGGGGGGAAAGCCCCAAGAAACAAGCAACCTTTGATCTATAATTTCCTGTGCTGTTGCTAAACACAGTGAATTTTTGGTACTTATAGAAGGTTGATTAAGGCTGTGTAATGTTACTTTTGAGATCAGTGTATTCATTTCAGATTTCCCCCCTTAAAGCTAAGCAGAGTTTACCAACTAGTTTCATAAAAGCGAGGACTATTTTAGCCAGGACTTTGACTTAAAAATCTTAGGCAAAATGGATCAGAACAGAGCAACTGCAGCCTGTGTCCAGATTTTGTAGAGTTCAAGCTTTTTGTAATCAGCCAGAGGATAAGAATTTGAAGGCTCTGATAAAACAGTATTTCTGGGGAAAAATGAAAATTTTCTTTTTTAACACCAGAGAAGTGTAAATTGCTCGAGGGCTGGTTCCTCTTCACCTCTTGTTGCTCTGCTCCCTACATTGCTTTTGTTCTTCCACCGCAGACAGTTAGGGAAGCAGAAAGCTCCCCGTGCTTAAGAGAAGTTTGCTCACAGAAGTTCTCACAGACACCTGAATGTCCCCAGTGACCTGTCTCCCAGCAGCTGGGGAAGATGAGCCTTACTGTCAGTGGGGGCTCCAGTCAGGCTTAAATTTGATATTACATTTGAGAAACTTAATTTGTTTGGTGTCTGGGAAACCTTTATCCTGACTCAAGTCACTCTTTTCCCATCACTGAAAGTTTGAAGCTTTATTTGTCTCTGATGAAACACTTCAGATTGAATTCTTTTCCTGCTGGACATGAAAAAAAAATCCATCTCTGCTTATTTTCTCCAGATGGGACTTGACTTTGCTTGTTCTTTCATTCCTTTTGACCACCCCCCCCCAGTGCCCCCCCGTTCCCCCAGAGCCCCTCCCCGTATCTCCCAGTCCCCTAATACACCCTCCCAGTACCTCCCAGTACCTCTAAATGCCTTCCCAGTACATCCCAGTACCTCAAAATACTCTCCCAGTCCCCCCCCGTCCCCCCCAATCCCCTCCCCCTCCCCCCCCGTCCCCCCCCCTCCCCGCACAGCCCCCCCCCCCCCCCCCCCCCCCCTGCCCCCAAGGGGTTGGAATAGATGAGATCTAGAGGTCTCTTTCAACCTAGACATTGCTAAGATCAAAAAGCAGAAAAAAAGAAAAAGAATCAAAAAAGAGGAAAACAAAGAAAATATAAAAAAATAAAAAAGGAAAAAAAGAAAGAAGAAAAAATTAAAAAAAAAATTAAAAATGGGAAAAAAAGAAAAAATAAAGGAAAAAATAAAATGTAAGGGAAAAGCAGAAAAAGAAAAAAAGATGAAAACCAAACTGATAAGAAATTAATTCAGCATAAATTTCTATAAATCAGTAGAATGATACACAATTTCTGCTAGCTGGCAAGTTAGTCTTGGGATCCACCTCTTGGAACATTTTAATCCTACCCATTAAACTGTTAAAAAGCACACATGCAACAAATACTTCAGCAGAATGCTGAATTGAACTTGCAATCTCTTTACTGAGAATTTTAATGCTATTTTTTGATCTACACCTTCTGGGCATGATTTCAGCAGAGATTTTCCAACAGATTTCACCAAGTGATTTTATGGCTGTGGTGGGCACTGAAATGCCTGGTTTGTGAAACCCAGCAAGGCTGAGGGATAGGGAAGGCACTGAGCTGCTCAGCACCCCCAGCACTGAAGAAAGCCCAAGCACATGCTCAGGACACTGGCATCCTTTTGCCTTTGACTGTTGCTCTGACAGTAAACAGCTCAGCTCAATCACTTGATTAAAGAGCTTCCAGTGGGGGATGCATACTGGATGATAATAATATCTATCAGCAGGAAAATTTTGTCTTTTTAAATACAGGTACATTTAGCAACTGGGCAAGGTTTATACTGGATCTCTCCTGACTGGTTTAGAGAAATAGCTTTAAGCAAAGATCAAAGGAGAATGTGAGCAGAATACCATCAATCTGGACAAGTGAATAAAGATTAAAAGCCATAAATATAAATAAATAGGTTTAAAGAAATTTTAGATACAAATTGTTATAAAGAAATGTAGAGAAAATCAGTTTGCATAGAAATGAATAGAAATAGGTTGTAAAGAAATAAGTTGTAAAGAAATTCTAGAAACTAGTTGTAAAGATATGTAGAGAAAATATAGGTTGAAAATAAATTATAGAAACAAACAGATTTTAAATAAATCTATAGAAACAAACAGGTTGTAAAGAAATCATCAATGAAGCTTTAATTCACGTCACAACAGTTTTTCAGCAATGTTTCTTGTGCATTTCAATGGAATAACTGCAAATTGTTTGGCCATCTGCTAAGACGAGAAATCACATAGAATTGGGAAAGAAAAATTAATAGTAATAAATTATTTCTATATATTTGTTATTTCTAAATAGATATATTATTCATTTATATTTATTATTTTATTTTCTTGCATTTGGGAACAATGCAATATCTTTTAAAAGCTCCACATGGGTTCCTTTTAGAAGTGCGAGTACAGTGTTCACCAGGCTAAAGTAAAATTGAGATTTAATTCTAATTATGTATTTACCCTTCAAGAAACATTGAGCATTGTGAAGTAATTCAAGCTAAATTTGTTTGGAAAAATAAATATCAGTAGTTAGACTACAATTATAATTCTGCTTTTGGTCACTGACCTCCTGATAGAGTTAAGTGAGTAATATTCTTCAACTGATAAATTGTTTTAATTTCTTTTACTCTATTATTTTTATTATCTAAATCTATCAGTGCTTCAACATTCAGTTTAATTCCACACAAAAAAATGCTCAGAGATCTTTCTTCTTTATGTTTACTGATGTCAGCTCATATGCAGCCAGCAAAACCCCAAAGTCCTCTGCTCCCCTTGGATCAAACACACAACAAAGCCCTTGTTTGCTGTCAATATTTTCTGATGTAAAGGCTGGGCTTTAGGGCTGTTTCTCTTGCCCTCCTAATGTCTTTCACACCCATAGCTATGAGAGAGTAGCCACAGTACAGATGCACTCCACAAAGGTCCTGTGACAGTACATGACAAACATCTTTTTGAGATTGGCACAGCTCCATGCTTTGACTGGTGTTCACCTTAGGCAAATGTGACCCTGGTCAAGGAAAGGAGCCACTCCAAGCCGTGAAGGGCAGGAGTCGCCTTTCCCTTGGAGCTGGGAGCTTGATGAGCCCATGCCACATGTACCCACTTCTCTCAACAGCCTAACTCAGCTGAATTTTTTTTCTGGTTAGAGAATCTGTGTGACCAGCAACAAGTATTATCATTAGCATGATAAAAAAAAAAAAGCAAATCAGGGTATCTTTGTAATGTAAATCTCTCATGCATGCACGCATGCACAAGAACTTGCTGTTCACCCTCTTTTCATAACATGCAGAGTTTATATCACTTCGTTGCACTGCAATACAAGACAGCAAGTGAGTTACAAGTCTTCAAGGCCAGGATTACATAAAACTCAAACAACTCTGGGAGTCATAATCTTTACTATCTGACTATAAATAACAGTCAATATAAATTGTTGATCCAAACCCTTGTAAAAACTCTGTAGTGGTTTCATATGCTTAGATAAAATGGAGCTGTAGAAAAAGATCTACGAAACACAAAGCATAAACATGTATTTTAATGCATGTATCTGACTTCATCAGTAGCTTATATGAAAATCGAAACTTCAAAAATATATTTTTATTTTCAGCACTGCTCTTGGACAGAGAGTGCTTTATATCTTCACAATACTTCACTGCTAAGGCATACCTTAGTGATTGAAAAATGCTGCATTGTTCTTATTGCATGTTAAAATTAATCTATTTCATCTATGCATAAAATGAAATAAAGGTCTCTATGCTCCAGCTGCTGGAAATGGTTCTGTTGAGTTCAGTATGCACAGGGCATCAGGGATACGGGAGGCTATGGCTGAAGGATCAGAGGGCAGCTGACTGCCGTCTTCAGTGGCAAAGCTGGACACTCATGAGGTGACATGTCTTAAAAGCAGTTTGTGAATTGTTTTGACCCCTTTCTTACCTCTGGTTTTCAGGAGCACTTCCTCATTGTTTCTGTGTGGGCATTGTTTTATCTTTAGTTTTACCTGGTTTTGGTGTGACGTTCATATAATATTACTCTTGGACATTACCTCCTGTGAGATGACTTTAAGATGGGCTGATTTACAGAAGGTGCAGTTGCTGGCTGGTTTTGACTCCTTCTTAAGGCTGTGAGCTGTTGCACATCCTTTCTTGTAAGACTGCGTTTTACCAAAGTGATCTGAAGTTCACCACAAGTTACTAATATCCAGGAAACATTTTTGGCAGCTGAGTCAATAAGAATAAACAATATTGTACACAAGCATCCCACAGAACAAGGCCTAATGCAAAATGATGCTGAGCCCTCTTCAATCTCTTCTGTCTTCAATGACTGGGAAATTGGGTATGTTCTAGAGTTACACTTTGAGTAGAGCTTGTTTAGCCTGAGTTATTTGATAGAACTGAGAATGTTTTTTTTATCTTGTACACAAAATACAGAAAGTTTCATTCTGTGTGACCTTTAAGGGTCATATTGTTCCACACCCCTAAAGGGAACGTGGCTATCTTTAACCAGATCAGCTTGCTCAGAGCCCCAACCAATCTCACATTGAATGTTTACAGGGATGGGACATCTACCTTCTCTCTGTACAACCTGTTCCCATGTTTCGCCATCATAACTGTAAACAATTTCTTCCATATATCTAATATAGATCTACCATCTTCCAGGCTGAACCCATTTTGATAGCACTGTGTTAATAAGCATCTGAAAGGCTTCAATTTTTAACGTCTAGGTCTAGATGAGGTCTCGATGCCCCTGTATTTTCCTAAACTGATGAGTTGTAATAGATCACATTCAGCCAAGCTGAAGAAATATATTATTTCTGGAATTGCATTATTTCCAGGGCCTAAACTCTGCAAATCTTTGTTTGGATGATACTGTGATAGTCTATAGTCTATGTCAAGCTAGTACAGATAACAGGGTCCATGTTAGCTGAGGCAAAAAGCGATGAACCAGGACCAGGGCCTGCCTATGGCGGCCTAGTCAGGAGGCAAAGGAGACGAGGCCAGAGACAGAACTGGAAACAATCCTATAACGTGTCTGAAGTTCATCCAGAAATTTAGGGCAATAGCAGGAGCGGGGCTAAGGGATCCTTCCAGTAGACAACCTACAACCTCTGGTGTAGGTCCAAGGTCCAAGTAAATCACAGCCTTAAAACTGAAGTGCTTTATTGAGAGAGCAGTTAGTCATCAAGTTTAGAAGAAAATACAGAGAGACTGAAATAATTATCATATCATGGTGTATCAAAACTAAACTTTGTTGGTAATTTTTGCTCAGATCCAGAGTGGTGTCATCAAATCCAGAATGGTGTTTTCAGACATATTATGAAAACTTTTCATTCCTGTCACTGCTAAACACATCATGCAGGCAGAAATAGGAGTCTTACCAAAGTTCTGCAACCCATTGTTTCTTTATTTTAAATACAAGGTTCTTTTACTACACATTCACATTCCATCTGTTTGCTGTGTTGTGCATTTTGCTTTAACATTGGCTCTGCTTCAGGCTGGTACATAACTAAATGGAAGAGATCAAAACTGTGGGAGACTGCATGCTATGGAGGGGAGGAGCAGAGAACTTAGTTTAGCACAGCAAGGTAAAACCTAATGTCTCAACATTGTGCCCAGCAAGACCATGGAGAAGATCCTCCTGAAGGCTTTCCTAAGGCACATGGAAAATGAGGAGGTGATTGGTGGAAACCAACATATCTTCACTAAGTGAAAATCATTCCTGACAGATCTGATGGCCTTTTACTATGGAGTTCCTTTATTGGTGGATAAGGGAAGATCAACTGAAATTATCTAGCCAGAGTTGCACAAAGTGTTCACTGGGGGGGGGGGGGGGGGGGGGGCCGGGGGGGGCCGGGGGGCCCCTGGGGGGATGGGGGGACCCCCCCCCGGTTCCGGGCCCCCCCCCCCAGGCAGCCCCCGGGTACCACATGGCCAAGATGATCATCAAGCTGGTGACGGCCATCGGGGACGTGGTCAACCAGGACCCGGCCGTGGGCGACCGGCTGAAGGTTCTCTTCCTGGAGAACTACCGCGTCTCGCTGGCCGAGAACAGCCCCCATGGTAGTTTTCTGGGATGGCTGTTAATTACAGATCTTGCTTAATGTCAGGTATGCCTCCTTTCAGTACTCAACAAAGAAAAACCCTGACTCCATTTTCATAGAGAAAGGTACTTTTACTGAGTATGAACTGAATACAACCAAAGAAAAGCAAGGTCTGTGGCAATAGGCGCGAAAATCTCATATAGAACGCATCCTTAGCCCCCCCCCCAATGGTCCAGTCCTAGTTATCTGCAAAGAAAAACTTCTTATGCTCCAGTAAGAGCTGCAATAATGGACAAGAAGTGGCAGTGAGTGTTTGCCTGGCCTCATACTCATTCTTCGATCAAAAGTCCCTAAAAAGACTCTTAGTTCTGTGTAACAAAACACTGGTGAGTCTGCCTGTGATTCTCTGCAATATTCATTCCATGGAAACTACTTTCAGTACAGGTAAATTCCTTCTCAGTGAGACAGGGATTTTTTTTTTCCCGTGGAGGTTTTCATCTAGTGTTGTTGCAACACAATTTATTTCCTTCTCTATTATTAAAACAAACAAACAACAAAAAGAACAACAACAAAAATTTAAAAATCACCTTTTCTTAAAGCCAGATTTCTCTTTCCTAGAATAGCCAAAAGCATTGTCTTATGTGAGTGCTTAAACATTAGATGAGATAAATCCCTTTAGAGGGAGTAAGGGATATTTGTGCAGATTAGTGAATGCCTTAATTCAGTTCCACCCTGCCCAAATTCTCGGTTTCACTGAGACAGCCTTTTGGGAAAAACAGGCTTTGCTTTCTGCTAGATGTGTCTCTGTAGATATGCTGCCAGACTTCTATATAATTGCTTCTTAATCTTCTTAAAAATGTGTGTTGAGTTAATTTAAACAAATATAAATAGAAGGTTTTGCTTTACTCCAGAACCTTTGTCCAAAACACAAGTTTTTTCAAATAAATTGTTTTCAAGTTCTTACTGCTGTGCTGCCCTTCCTATCCTGAGTCTGCAAGTCCAGTTGCAGAGCTCACACTGGGCTTCCTCTTACTACATGACAGAAAAACCTGTGCGTGGCAGACAGCAGCCTCGGGAAAGCAGCAGGACCCCATGCTGGCAAGAATGAAATATTCCAGATTGGATTCAGATCTCAGAAGCTGAGTTGAAATCTGTGGACTGGACATTAATTACACTGTGCCAGCAATAATTAGCCAGCTCTACAATTGCCTTTTATCTTTTCCTTCAAACCTAGAGTTTCTCCAAAACCAAAAAGACCATTTCCCATTACTCAGAATAGTACATGAAATAAACAGCCACAAGGTTAGAGTGTGCCACAGTTAAAAAATCACTTTCTACAGAAACTAGATATATGTGTGAATGCATGAAATGACTAATCACACAACCAGCCACCAGGAAGGTTATTCTAGTATGTACCTCAGGTCTCTCTTGATGCAAATCGATTACCTACTTCCCTGCCCCACCTGCCTCCCTGAGAAAGAAGGCTATTCCCTACCCTTTTTTTCATAGCCCTTTACCTACCTGAAAACTGTTATACTTCCCTTCCTCTCTAGACGAAAAAAAAAACAACCAAACAACCCAAACCATTTCTCAACTATTAATCTTTCTGATAGGATCTGATACATACTGTAATTTGATATCCTCTTACCCACATTAGCCAGATACAGTTTTATTCATGTCCAAACTGTTCATTTGTTTATGCCAAATTAAGTCAAGGCTCAGTTCTCAGGAGACCAATATTACTGCATGTAGCTTAGCCCATAACTCACAGGTTGGAAAAATGATGAGTCAGATTCATGTGCTTCCTCTACTGCGATCATCTGACTACGTGGCTCCTAATTTCATAACGAGGGGCTGGTGGCTGCACAGTCTCGTGGTAGGACTGAGCCCTTCTTGTTGGGGCAGTGCTGATGACAACAGCCCTTCCCTTGGAGCTCACGTTGTCCTCTGCAGTTGTGTGATGTGCTCGGAATGGCAAACCCAGGGGCCACAGCTGCATGCTTTGGGTGCAAACATTCAAATCTAGGTAATTGCATCAGTCCTTCAGGATAATCCTAGTGCAGATCTGTGCCTCCCTGGGTGGATAGACCTGGGGATGCTTTAAAAAAAAAAATAAATCCTCTTGAGGAGGCATTTAGAGTGATACAGTCCCAATGGGTTACTCAAGACCCACGTGGGCTGTGTCGCTGCTGGCGCCATTGATAAAGGGTTGGCTTCAGCAGCTTCATTTCCATGCCACGGGTGTTCCTTGCTCACAATCTCTGGCGAGGAAAACGCTGCTGCCTGTGCCAGGAACCAAGGGAGACCATCCCCCTAACCCTGTCCCGAACTCTAACCCTCACCCTAATCCCAACCCTAACCCTAACCCTAACCCCTAACCCTAACTCCAACCCTAACCCTAACCCTAACCCTAACCCCTAACCCTAACCCTAACTCAAACCCTAACCCTAACCCCTAACCCTAACCCTAACCCTATCACTAACCCTAATCCTAACCCTCACCCTAACCTTAACCCCCCGAAAAACCACGACCGTCCGAGGCTAATAGAAAGCAAAGTGCTCTGGCAAAGCCCAGCAGGTAATTTAGGAACTCTGGCTCAGTTGTCTCAAGTGTAATGCAGCGTTACCATTGCTGGCAAGTAATGTTTGTGAAGGTGCACTGAGGCTGGCAGGAAATGGAAGTACAACCTAATTGGCAATTACTGGTTTGGAAAGGTCACTGTTTTCTGGAGATGAAGCCAGAATCAACTGTTGTCACTTAGAAATTTCATGTTGCTTTCAGAAATGTCTGGCTTGAGTAAATGTCTTCTTTTCTTTTTTTTCTATTTCACCAGAAAAACTCCTAAGCATTTGCCAATACAGAGTAGAAGGAACAGGACTGTACTTAACAATGCAACGTAAGTCACTTTTTCATACTATATGGGTAACCCAAGAGTTACATCAACTTTGGAAGATGCTTTTCAAGCCATTGCTAAACCACATATGGATTTTGAGGTGAGGAAGACATCTAGCTTATTATCAGGTAAGAAGATTAATTCAAAGCTAGCTGTCATTTGAATTCCACTTCAGCTGCAGCCACACCCCTAAACTATAGTTTGTGTTCCTTGGAGATCTTGCTGTTTTTAAAGAAGGAAGAGAGCTCCACATTCAAGTTTGATATAATACTGGTTACTGTGGGAGAGTCATCACCAAAACAGAACTAGAGAGAATATTTTAACTACTAGATATGAAAACCTTCCTTTTCTTAGTCATGACTCCTGGCAGGGAGCAAAAAATGAGCAATAAAGAAAAAATAGTGCATATATGGAGCTTTGTCTCCTGTTACTTCAGTACTCTCCTTTGGAAAAAAAAAACAAAAACAAAACCCAAAACAAAAAATCAGAGCCTAAATAAGATTATTTTCTCAAACAGATAGATCTTTGTCATATAAATATTGCAGAGCTTTTCCTACCTGTAGGCACCTACAGCCTAGATACAGCTTTTCCTTTTGCTCCCCACCCAAAGGAAAAGGTTCTCTTGGATGTATTAAGAGAAAGTGAGCTGTAATTCCACATCCTTTGCCTTTTTTTTTTTTTAAAAAGGCTTGTCATAACTCAGGAACTGTTCACTTACGTACCACAGGAAGGCGATTCCTCAGTTTATCTGTCTCACCTAGCTGGCTGTAAAAATTATTTTGCAGAAGTTCACAGCATCAATAGGTAGCTTTGCAGCTAGAGCTTTTACAAATGTCTCAAGGGATGTTTCCCAAGCCAGGCTTTGTTAAAAAACACGGCTGATTTTGGGTCTATGCACCATGAAAGATGAAATCAGCCTGAATTTCAGAAGATAATGGGACTTCACTTCTGAAAAATGAATAGTCTTTAACATGTAACACCCCAAAACCACAAAACAGTTTGAAAACTGTTGCCAACATCCAGTCACAGTTCTAATAATTGAACCTGGTAACCCCTATGCCTTAACGGGGAAAGGTGTCAACACTAGAAGCTGTTGCGTTCATTTCTTGTTAGTCTTGTGGAGCTCGTGGTTCTGTGGTCACTGCTGTGCACATAAATTACTCTCCTTACTCTTGCAGTATTCAGAAGAAACTGTAAAATGTGGACAGAAGTGTTTTAAGTGGTTTGTAAATAGTCAGACATCCATAGTCCCTTATTCTCCCTCACACCCATGCCTCAGACTCACTGTTACTGCTCTCCCCTCTGGCTCCTCAAAGACAAAAGCACACAGCTGGAAACTCTCATCACCAGACTGCTCTGGTGCACCAGTGGCCAAAAGCCTCCATTCAACTGTACCTTGGCACTACTGAGGATCCCAGCCTGGACATTCCTCTCTCCTAAGACTCAAACTCTCTCTGACCTGGTTTCTGCCCCTTGTGCTCAGTCAGAAACAAAAGTGCAGGAACTCTTAGTGTCTTAATTTGAGAGGAGGTTATAGAACAGTATTATTAAGATCAAACTACCTCTTGCTGGAAATCAAGAATAAAACCCCTCTTTGACTAAAGTCAGGCAGGATCCTTCTCTTCAGCTTGTACTCAGATTTTCCTTTAGGTTAAGCTTTAGTCAAAAGAGAAGTGGTGCTTGATTAAAAGGTGGGAAAAATGAACTCAAGGACTAACCAGGGAAGCAGACTATACAACCACAGGCAAATCAAGTCAAGTCACAGAATGTTAGGGATTGGAAGGGACCTAGATGGTCATCCAAACCACTTCAAAATCTGTAGTTTCCTCCTTTTGGAAACACAGCAGAACAAAAACATTGTGAGAGATGATGTCAAGGTTTAAGGTCAGGGCTGTCCTGTAACAGATGTTATCTGTTAACCTCTCTCCCTTCCCAAAGGGAGGGACCCATGAGATTTATAAACACGCCTTAGATGGTTGAATGATATTAAGTCTTGTACTGCTGGGCTTCTAGAGAGATCCTTTCAGGTGACCCTACTGGTACTACAGGAAGAACAACATTTCAAATGGAACATGGCAGAAGCTTAAAAGGTGGTGCAGCACTGGCTGGCCAAATTCCATTACACAGACAATAAGAGAAGGATATAAATATTTAATCTGACAGAGGTAGAGAGTAAAGTTGTATAATTACATTTACATAAACTCCATACACTGAAGAAATTGAGGTTTATCTCAGTAATTGCAAACAGTGGTACCAGTTCCCTTATGTCCAGCACCTGCTTCTTTCACAGTGGAAAACTCCTTTAGATAACAAGAAACTGAGCTTGAAAATCCACCTTCAGCTTTTGAAAGCATAGTTGTGAAGTGTTCAGATAAACTGAAAGTGGGGAGAAAATGCTTAGAGCTAACATTTTACTTGGTAAATTGGCAAGTCTGTGCTTTAAGGGGCTGTGATAACAACAGGAGGTTTGGCTGCACTGGAGGAGAAACTCAACCTGAGGCATGTTCTAGGAAACAGGACCCATCTTTATTTTGCTGGATTTTAGATTCTTCTACAAGCTTATAAGAAAATCCTACAATCTCTGAACAGGTAAAAAGTTCACAGATGTTGATCTTTTATAAAAACATAGGGAAAATTCAAAACGGGGACAAATTAAAAGAATCCAGAAAACGTGTAATATTTAACAGCTTATGACCACCACATCGGAAGATTTTACAGTTACTAGGTCTCATCATTTTACATCTGGCTTCCATTAACATATTCAGGCTACTGTCATCAACAGCAGCAGGACAAAGAACCACAACTCAACCCACTGGTTCTCTTTCTTCATTGCTTTTTGGGTATCAGTAGAATAGATACAAAAAAGGTGGTGGAGTTGCCATCATTGGAGGTGTTCAGGAGGAGACTTGATGGGGTGCTCGGTGCCATGGGTTAGTTGTTTGGGTGGGTTGGATTGGTTGATAGGTTGGACGCGATGATCTTGAAGGTCTCTTCCAACCTGGTTTATTCTATGTATTTTTCTATGTATTATTGCTCTCTACAACTACCTTAAGGGAGGTTGTAGACACACAGAGGTTGGTCTCTTCTCCCAGGCAAAGCTTAGGATGCTGATTTGATTTGCAGAACATATTCATTCCAAATAGTCTAGCATGAATACTTTCTTCCTCTTTCTCCTTCCCCCACACTTGATTGGCTAAAACAGCAGAAGCTCATGTAAGTACAATATACTGCCTACATTTGCATTTTTAAGACAGCCACTAGCAACTTGCTGAAGCCAAAAAAAATTACCTCTGAGGGTTTTATTTATGTATTTATTAAGAGATAATTCCTGAAGCTATCTGGGGGGAAGCCTGGCAGTGGCACCACCGTGGCACACCCCCTCTACTGCCCAGCAGAGCCTGTAAAACACACACGAGGCTACAGAGGAAAAGAGAGTCTTGGGTCAAGAGCGAGACCATGCCCCTGCCACCTCTGACAGCCTGCAAGGGAGAAGCATGGCACAGAAGGGAAATGCAGAGTGACAAATGGCAGCTTGGAAATTCTGATTCCAGTGCTGGTGACCTACTGACAGCACTGCCACCGCAGCAGGGAGAGTAACCCACAGACTCCCTCCCCACCAGGTCCCAGGCAGATTTTGCAGCCGCGTTCAGCTCTGTGCTCCTGCGGCTACAGACTCAGCAGCAACAACTCAGGGAAACTAAATGTACGGGTGTCTGGGATATGCTGTTCCTTTGGGCCATAGCACGGGCTGTCTTAAAAGAGTCTTCTCAAAAAAATGCTGTACTGCTGTCCCCTGTCACAGCCGTGCAGACTGGAGCAGAAGGACATATCTGAGGCTGCTAGGGTTAAGCAGTAAGGATTGTTCTGCAGCGCCTGGGAGTGAGTCGGGCAGGAGCCATAGCAATAAACAATGGATAGATTTGATGGACAAGCCATCTCAAACCTTCTGAATCTACTGGAGACTCTCCCGCGTCAGCCCAGGGGTCACAATACCTGTGGTGAGCACGGGTGGGGAAGGAAACTAGAACCATTTAATGAAAATGAAAATTACAATAATGGAATATATACAAGTATGTACAAAATCAGTACCAAACCCAACTTCCCTAATGGTAATTATGTCACTTTCACTGATGCTGTGGAGTTGGCACAGGGAGAGTCCCTGACTGGGCCCTGCAGCAGACGGAAGCTGTGTTCAGGAGCTGGATTCTGGCACCGGCTTCAGGAACACACCGATCAGGATTGAAGGGAAAGTGTGTTGGCTTCAGCAAGGAGCACAGACCCAGCACAGAAGGGCCACAGGAGATGGTCTGGCTTTCTGCTCAGCAGCAGCCACAGCTCTTCTCTTAGTGGCTTCCTCTGAGATGTAATTGCAGCAGCTACTGAACGTGGGCTGTGAGCAAAGACAGTGCCACCCGGCAGCTCCACGTTGGGCTCTGGAGAACAGTATTTTAATCAGACAGCTTGTGGTAATTTCAAAAAAAAGACCAAGGGTGATACATGGTTGAATTCCTTTGTGTAGGTTTTTATACAATAGACAGTAAATACTCTGCTCTAGAAGGACAGATTGCTTAAGAAGGAAGAAAAGTATTGCTTATGCAACCAGTGTCCCCTCAAGTGCATGCCAAAGGCTTCAGTGGAGAAGTCCTTGTGCAGATCACAAGGACTGACTAATATTGGAAGGTATTTTCTTTGGAAACAGGAGATCACAAAGACATCACTAGAAGATCCTGTTTTTTGTAACCTGCCTCTCTGCATGTTGGGTGATACTTTGATATGTAAGGAACCTGTGTTCATTGTATCCTAATCTAACTAAAGGTAAAGCACTTATGATTTTTTGGAGGGATGGGGTGATGGTGTTTTGTTTTGAGGGTGTTAACTCTTGCAAGCAGCCCCAAAACCCCTAGCAAATATTACCACCAATGGAACTTTTATCTGATCACAGAACAAAGAGGAGCTCAGAAATAAGATCTGCCTTTTACTGGCTATTTCATGTGGCTGTATGTAATTCAGATTTTTGATGCTCAGGATTGTGTGTCTGTGACCTCGGGCCATTAGGAGCTATCATATGTGCATTGGAAAGATAGGAGAGCCCATTAGAAGGAAACAAAACAGAAACTGTTGTGATTGACTGAAACGTGATGCTCTTGCTACATTAAAAATGAAGCCATTAAGACTGCTGAAAGGGTTTATATCATATGAAGTGCTTTGCGGCTCATACTGCATAATGCACACTCTCTTAGCCTGGGGACACTGAGTTTGTTGGATATTTTCCTGGGGTTCCTGTTCCTAGCTGGTCCAGAGCCAAGTACAGAGATGCAGAGCAGGGATTATCCCTCTCTCTCTCTCTTATGCTCTCAGGGAGAGTCTTCCACACCACTTCCTCCCATACTTGGAACAGTGGGCATCATGTAGAGCTCTGGAGTGGGAGTTCACATCCCTCAGCCACCCACAGCCACCCTGAGGCTACCACCAGGGTGTGCACCAGCTGGGACAAGCTACCACCAGTTCTCCCCAGTGTGGGCACAGCCCTGGTGCAAACCAGACCAGTTTGGCCCTTTGGACCACAGCCGCCATTGGAAGAGGGAAGGATTTGGTGATGACACCAGGATGGGCAGGGTTGGAAGCCATTGTGTTCATGCGAAAATGAAAACAAAGACAACCAAAGGCTGGGGAGACTGATCAGCCCAGATAGCACTAAAGTATACACAAAATAACTGGAGTTCCCAGTTCTTGGTAGCACTCACATTTGTTTCTGGTTTTTAAAGAAAGCATACCTGTACCTTGTCGTATTTCTGCCAGTTCAGCTTCTATGTACTCTTGCTATAGATCTCCTAAATGGCACCAGCTTAAATCACACTACCAAATTAAACCACTGCCTGATGTAACCTGGAACATGATTATTAGGGTGTTGAGCTGACCCCGCTTGAAAACCACAAGAACCCCTGCCTTAGACTTAAAGGCCTTTGTCACAGCAGCTTTCATTCTCTAATTGAAGTCAATGATCTCATAGCCTTGTGGAGCTGACATGGGGCATAAATTTGCCACAGTTGTAGTTTATAAATGAGCATCGCTATTTTACAGTGATGTCGAATCAAGCCTATCCTGGCTACCCTCTAGCTAGTTTAACAACTTTGCTTGAAAATTAAGTGAGAGGTTGAAGTCAGTTCAGTTTGTTGTTCCCATTTCAAGCTCCTGTCAGACTGAGATTTAGATTCCTAAACATGAGTTTTATAATCTGTTTATTCCATGCAATATTAAAAGCATCCATTTAGTTGAGTACATAACATGGCAAAGTACCTTTGGCTGCTGTTAGCAATCATAATAATAACACTACTGTTTAAATTTAACTATTTAGCTCTTTAGGCTGTAAATCTAATATTCTTATTAAAAATTATAGTAAATTTTCCCATTGTCTCAAAAGTATCTATTTGTTTTTATATCTCATCATATTAGTCCCAGGATATGTCATCAAAAGTTTCCTAAAGAGTAATATTGTATATAGTAAGAACAAATGCTCCCTGTATTATGTCTGCACTTTACATTTAGAGAAACCTACATTCCTGTTACTTAGGCCGCATATATTTAACTCCTATTAGAGGTGAGAGCAACAAAACTCTTGTTGAAAGTGCAATATACAATCCAGTATATCCAAGCTTTGCTTGCTCCCCTTAAGTTATGAGTACAGAAAGATTTTACTCTTGTGCGACAAGAAGCCTGATATCCTTCTTGTTGCCACAGATGATGATTTAATTTCTCTAGAGCCTTATTACTGTTAAGGAGTTCATTCTTAACACTACTTGTTCAGGCCATTGCTGTGCTACTAAAAACTAATATAGCCACAGGCTACATTGGCTGCTTAGCATGGGAATAGGTCAGCCACAGAAAGCCAGGTTTAATTGGTCATTACCACAGTCTCTTGTTCTCGTACTTGTTAACAAGTGCCATGTACAACAAAAACAATCACAGATACCTAAGGCTGCCTTTCTGGCTAATGCAAGTATAAGGAAAGATGTAGTGTAACTGCAATATCAGAAATTAACATTATTCTTATTATATTTTTTTAAATGTGTTTATATAATTTTCTTTCAATGCAATAGAAGATATGTTAATTCAGATGTGAAAAAAAGTAGTTTTATATTTGTATAGAGGTGTATGTGGGAATCTTGACAGAAAGTTCATTAGAGCAAATTAAGGTAACAGATAATACAGATTCAAATGCCTACATTAAGTGCCACGTAGGGAATCAGATGCCTTTTCAGAAAAAACATTTTGCTTTTTCCAGCTCCAGACAATCTTGTTCTTTTTTTTTCTGACTTCCTGAGCATTACTAAATGCTGCCAAGCTCTTGTCCTTCAAGATCTCTTGTAGTAATGAGACCTCATTATACTTAAAATGGCCCTCTGCTATTCGCTGCCTTTGAGAGGCGTTACAATCCATCCCCTTATGACAGAAACACTTGGAACAAAAGGAGGTTCTTTAATGAAAAAAACATTATCTGGATTCCTTTTTATTAAGGTTTCTATAAATTATGAGTACCCTAATGGCTTCCCATGATTTCAGTGGGAGAGAGCCAATTCCCAGGTGAGGTTCTACCAGCATCACCTGTGCTACAGGCACTCAGGGCATGTGATGATGTAGGGTTGGAGCATAGGAGCCTAGAAGTGATGCTGCAAGTGATCAGGAGTTCAAAATAACAACATGAGCATGAAAGCTTGATTGTTTCTACAAAATAATCAGGTTTGCAACTCTTTTAATGTTATAAATGAATAAATATACAACTTCCTGTCATTTCCTCCACAGAAAAGAAGTTCTTACTACCTAACCAAATAACAAATGGCTTTAAAAGACTGGACAGCAAGGAATACTCACCTCTGCTACATACAGCTTTGATTGATATACTTCTAATGCACATGCATGAAGATTAACACTCAGTATCTGCTTGCACCTTGAATAACAATGTAGCTACACAGCTTATATGTAGAGTTATACATCAAAGTATCAGTGAAGGTTGGAAATGGGTGAACAATGGACATCAGCTGACATGTTGCTCTAATTTTTTGCATTAGCCTTCATGACAAAATATCCTCCTATTTCTGATTTCAGACCTGGTTTCCCTCCACATCCTTAGCCTCTATGGGTAACTCTAATGGCTTTAATGACTTACAGGAAAAGACATACAACTCCTTTATCAGTATAAATTTATCAGGAGTGTTTCAATATTTGTTCAGTGTAATTATGCTCCTGGTACACCTACAAAATATTAAGTGGCACTCAACTCTACACTCAAGTGGTGTAGGGTCTTGAATACCTGGTGACAGAAGAATGCTACAAAGACATAGAAGTGACAGAATTGCTTATTGACAATCAAAATGTGTTGAATTAAAGACAAACAAAAACAAACAAACAAAAACACCCCAAAAAATCCAGTCCACAAGAATTCAAAGCATTTCTAAAATCTCATCTCTAGTTTTAACCTTCCTGGGTAATGATAAACATACATACCTTATTCGTGGCAAACTCTTATTCAAGATGTACTTTAGAGACTGGAGAGAGATATTCCATTATTTACTACTTAAGCTTTTATCCTGACCATAACAAATACAGGTAAATTGGAAATGGGAACAAAGTCATTCTGGAGCTGCTCAGGACTAATACAATATTCAGTGTATTCATTCAGATCATCATAGAATGGTTTGGGGTGGAATGAACCTTCAAGATCACCTAGTTCCAACCCCCAGAGATATTAAACAGCATTGATCCCAGCACCAATCCCTAAGGATTCATCACTAGTCTGCACTTGGACACTGAGCCATTGACAGCAACACTTCAAACATGCCCATCCAGCAGCTGCAAATTTATTTGGAGAAGAGGCAGCTTTGAGCTTTTTCTGTGAAAGGCACAAGAGCAGTGCTGAAGCTGAGACAAGCTGTGGTGCATGTGAGCCTCCCTCAGCTTACACAACCACCTCTGAAACAAGTTCCTCTACAGTTTTAGTCTGGAACTGGAAAGTTTTCTAGCTACTGAGCTATGTGGACAGGAACTTGCTAGTTACCATGTTTCTCTTCATGTTTTATGAAATAAGGAAGAAAATAATTCAGGATAAGACATGGGAAGTTCTGCAGGAATTTGGCTTGTCCTTCTGTGGTGATATTTCACTGGGAAGAGCCATCATCAGCACTTCTCTCAAAGGTTGTCTGGAAAGAAACTCCTTATTCACTTCAATACACCTAAATAGCAGAACTCAGCAACTCCCACCGATGGTAATAGAAACTCTTGGTTTCTCAGTCTGATCAAGAAACTGAAAAACATGGAGCTATTTTAATAACACATTTCCACCTCCAATTTTTTTTCAGCAAGTTTAATGTCTGCACAATGTTAAAGATTGCAAAACAAGTTCTCCATAAAGCAGAGAAATAAACAGGTACTTCCTCCCCCACCAATAAAAAGCCTGTATCCATCCTAATTAGATGAAAATGTGACCCAATTATAGCAGAATAAATCAGGGAAAACTTTCCTCATTTCACAGCTGCAAGGAAAATTTATATGAGAACAGGAAACAGGAGGTACTCTAAAAAAAAATAAAGGAAAATAATCCTTAAAATAACTTGATGAACATTAATTCTTATACTTAAGGTAAGACTCTCTCTAAAATAAAGGTAATAAAAAAGACTCCTTTGTCAAACTGTAAGAGCAGGTTAGAAGATCAAAGAAATTTTGCTTCCCAAAGTGGTACAAAAAATATATTTATTAAAAAATAATTCTAAAAGCAGTTTCATTTGAAAATTTGAACTGGGATCCAAATTAGGCTTTTCAAATAAGGAATAAAGTTTTAATCAGCCACAAGTAGTCTTAAGTGTTATTAAAAATCATGACCTATTTACCTTATTAAAAACAAGAGACTGAAAACATTTCAAAGTCATATTTAAGCCTCCTGCTGACATTGCTATTCTGAAATATGGGGACTTTATTATGTTACTTGGACGTGTGTTAAGGGAACTCACGTTTGTTCTAAAAGCCACGACAGCTTTCAGTGCTGCACTTAGCAGTGTTAGAAAAGACAAAGTGACCGGCTGCTCCCTCCCCAGACCTTGCAACCACCCCAGCATCTCAGTCTTCATTGGCCAGCGTCTCTGTGGACAGCCAGATTTTGGCACCGCTTAAGAACTTGCTCAAGGGTGTTCCCAGAATGCTCCGTCTGCACAGGTTCCCCACGGGAGAAAAGGGGAGTAAGGCTGTATGCTAGGGTTTGCAAGTGGCACTCTTGATTCCTTTACATCAGAGGTCACTATTGTACAATGAGATCCTGATATGAGATAGTGATAACATGATGCAAAAACAATATCATAAGAAAATTCTGTGTTTGATGTCATGGATTGTTCTCCAGTTCAATAATTTTCTAGGCACAAAACTTAAAAAATCTGTCAGGCATCTCAGTTCAAAACTACCCTTTTAAAAAGACTGCCTTGCCAGAACTGAGGTTTCTCTATTTCTCTGACTTAATTTGCAGCCTTCGGGCTGGGAGCTCACAGTCTTGCATTTATCTTAATGAGATGATAAGGACTATTGCTTCAGTTAACTCTTTGCCAGACTCTTGCCTGGACTTTCTGTTGATGAATGCAGTTAATTCCCAATGTATAATTAAAGAGGATTTTTTCTTTGTGGAGAGTCTGTTTCTTCCTTTTGTGTACCCTTGTGTGATTTTAAGCCTTGAAATTTCAGTTGAAAAAATGGATTTGAGCAAAAAAACTCTACAGAAAAGTCTCTCACATAGTTTAGCATCTAGAAAAATGGACCCGAATCACTCACTACTGTAATATTCCATGTTGAAAGCAGGATGAGATTTCAGTACATGACTTTCAAAGCCAAACTGTCCCTCACAGTGAATAGCGTTGCAGGGGCTGCCATCCAGTGGTGAGAGGTTGTAGAGAAATTCATGCTGTCTTTTAGCATTGTAAAATTGCCAGAAATAGTCATTAGAGCAAAAATCTAGCTGCCTCTGTCCACTGAGAGAGAATATACTGTTTATCTGCCCCAAACCATTGCTCAGGGAAGGTGGGGACTTTCCTAGTGCTATTGTACTGTTGTGAAATGTGTCTGACCTGGAAAGCTGAAAATGGGCACAGAAAAACCACTGCTAATTTCAACATCAGGATGGTGAGACATCAAGTTATTAAATGCTATGGATGAGGAAAAGCACATCACCCCTGACAGCTCTGCATGCCCCTGCTGCCCTCTGGGGTCAAAGGTGACCTCAAGCTCCTGAGGGGCCTGAAGGGAACCTGCCATCAACACAATAGCTCTGCCTTAAGCACAGGGACACAGACAAAAGCTGAAAAAACATATTTGGTGTTGACTTGGAGTTTACTTAGGTGCAGAGAGATGGGCACTTCCAGAAGGACATTTGTCTGCCCTGTTTTAGACAGCTCTCTCTTAAGATGAGACACACTGCACAGCAGCAAGGCACCTTCCTCTCCAATAGTGATAAAGGGGCTTAGCAATGCTGTCAAAATCCTGCTGTGGGGCAAACAGAAGACCATATATAAGACCTAAAAAAGTATCCTTAGACCAGGGTTTTAACAGTCTGGTAGTCCAACTTTTCCAATTAACCCCCCCGGGACCCCCCATCCTCACCTTCGTAGTTGATGCAGCCGTTGCTGTCCTCGTGCCCGGCCACCAACTGCTCCACCTCCTCCTCCGTCATCTTCTCACCTACGGCACAACCCGCGTCACCCCGGGGTGCTGGGGGGACACTGGGGGTCCCAGGGGGGGTGTCAGAGGGAACCCGTGTCACCCCGGGGGGCGGCGGGGGGACGCGGGGGGACACCAGGGCGGCGGTCTAAAGAGTTTTGTCTAGAACAAGTTGCTTCATACTCTTGCTTAGTTATCAAGTCTTCCTAGATTGTATCCCCCCAGTAAAAGTGTGTTGTAGTCACCTAGGTTACAGCAGTGTTGTGATCCCTGTTTTATGGTGGTGGTGACTGCTGTAATATTTAATGTTTGCAGGTGGTAGAAAGAGGTTTTATCAACTGGAGATGTGTTGCTCAACTGCTCTCTTGCATTTCCCAGAAAATTTAATTTCTTGCAATTAAGAATTGCTCTAGGAATTTTGCTGATAAAATGCAAGCCTAAATCTAACAGTTATTTTGCAAGCACAACACTTTTGCTGATGGATATCCAAACGTTACAGCACATAATGATACATGCATCTAAAATATTTAAATATTTTCTCTTACGTCACACAATTTTTCCTCATCTTTTCATTTTTTAGCCCACCATATATTATGTTATGTTATTAAAAACGTTAACAAAATGTTTTTGTGTTTTCAATTTAATAGCTGATATACAGGATTTGCTTTTCCTTTTTTACACATGGCTTTTAATGAAGTTAATAGCACCTGCACTGTAATGTTCCCCACAATAAACTTAAAAATCTCTCAAAACCATAAAATTATGTGAGAGCTATTAACCAGTAGTACATTGTGTTTATTAGAATCACGAGTCCCTAATTTGTAATTTAGAAAACACAGAAAAGGGCAAGCAGAATGCAGAGTGACCCATCCATACCTAGAGGGTCGAGGTGATCAGAGGAGGCAACTAGAGGACAGTTATTTCATGAGGTCTTGGAAGGTCTGGGAATGCTTGTGAGAGGAGAGGTAAACTGAGCCTTGAAGAACAAATGTGAGTCAACCTGGAGGAACAGAACATGCAAAATGAGAGTAGGGATCTTCATGGAAGCACAGGAGGTTGGTTTGGCTACATGGTATTTATTTTAGTCGCTATTGTTTTCCTTAGAGTTTTAAGGCTGGATTTGGGGTTTTTTTGACCCCTGTTGGGCATTAAGATAATGCTTTCATGAAATCACCTCTGAGAACCCTAAAGTCTTGGTGCTTAGCTCCAAACCCATCATTTTCCATATGAAGCAATGGCCCCTGCCCCTGGATGCACATCACTTTACAATCATGCACACTTAATGAGCCTGAAGCATTGGTAAGTGTCTTGTGTGTGCTGTAGGGTTGTTTTATGGTTTGCTTCATGTGGGGTTTTTTCCTAAGCATGTCGACAGAACAAGAGTTAACTGAAAGTGTCACACTGAAAGTTCAGTTACAGAAGTGAGATAAAATGTGTTCAATCTGTTTTATGTCCTAAAGCTTGACAGCAGAGCTCTGTAGATTTAATCAAGTCTGTCCTAAAGCATCACAGAATGCTACTTGAAAAGGACCAATAAAATTTCCCAAAACCTAAATTTCCAAAAACATTCTTTTCATTACAGTTATTGTAATTACATTCTTCAGATTATTATTGTAATTAGCATTAGGTATTTCGTACATTAGAAAATCTGTTAAAAAAAACAAAGAATGTGCTTCATTTTTATGACCTTGGAGGATAAAGCTTTGAACAAGGTGATTGAGACAGATTTCTTGTGCTCAATTGGATTCTCACAACTAGCTCTGGTACAGAGCTGTGAGACTGTAAAGCTGCTGTTCTGTGATTTGCTTCACTTCTAATGAAATGCTGAAAATCCTCTTTCTTTAGATAAGTGGGTACAGGCTGTACAAGTACTGTGGGTAACCAGCTGTCTTGGTGTGTTACTTTAGGCAGGTGTCCCAGCTAAATAAAACACAAGTTCTGGATTAATTGGGGCCTATCAGTAAAAAGGTTCAGGAAGAATGTGTTACACATGCAAAATACTTGGTAGGAACGATGTGGTGTACTAGAAAATTTCCTGTCTATCTAAAAAATTTTGCAGGTTGTTTGGTGTACTTAAAATAACTCCAGTGCCAGGATTCCTTTTTTGAAGTCCTATATCAGGAGATATTTGCTTCTGTCTCTAGACTCCCTGTACTTTCTGATTCTCCTGGTGCTATTCATGAACTTATCTTCAAAAGAGCAAAACAGCAGATAAGCATCCTCAAGAAACTGTCTGCTCATCGCTTGGATGAGCTTACTGTTTGCTGGGTAAAAAACTGGCTGGATGTCTGAGCCCAAAGAGTGGTGGTGAGTGGAGTTAAAGGCAGTTGGTGGATGGTCACAAGTAGTGTTCCTCAGTACTGTGGCCATTTCTCTTTAAAAATTTTATCAATTATCTGGATGAGGATATCAAAGGCACCCTCAGTAAGATTGCAGACAACACTAAG
>WUAM01008987.1:0-17382 GCA_024336885.1 Actenoides hombroni | reverse complement strand
AATTGTAACTATGATGAAGTTTGACTTGCACTTTTTTCTCACCCTCTGGAAACCCTCAACTTTCCTTTAAACTTGGAGGCATAGCAATGTGTGTAGGCACAGCTGCTAACATACTTCCAACTAAGCACCTTCTGATGTATTGAAATTATGCTTATTTGTACATACCAGTTTATTTTTAATTTCAAACTTCATTCTTAAAATTCAAATTACAACAGCAACTGCTGTCATGGGACATAACTTCTGATTTATTTTTTGTTTGTTTGTCAATTAATGTTGCCCTTCTGTTTTTAATATCTGGGCTAAGAGCAAACAGCAGTTTAAGAAAGAGGGAGTTCCAAGTGCTGATAGGATTAGAGAAGGCTAACTCCTATCCAGAACTGTGACTTGTTGCTTACACAGCTACCTTGGAACCAGATGTTTCACAAACAGGTTAATTTAATATTCAAGACAGCTTTTCATCGGGGGTATTTCTCAAAAGGAACTCTAAAATAAGATATTGCAACAGGCATATATATATCAAACTACCAAGCACTTGAAAAATTGTTTGTATTGCAAATTCATTCAGATAAAAGTTTACCTATCATACTGCATAGCAAATAAACTGTATACTTTTACTGTTAGTATTGAAGGTATTTCCATAGTCCTCTTTCTCTGCATTTCAGAGACATGCTAAGGACAAAGAACATTATAGCCTATAGGTCCAATATTCACAGGTATGTCGAACACCTCATTATCAACAATGAGATGCACCCATGTGAGAGTCATCTACAGGAATTTAGGATCTTGCAGACTAAAATCTCATTTAATTTTTTTTATCTTTGCAGTGGAGATTTAATAAAACATTAAAAAACAAGTTAGTTTATTCCTGGAATTCATTATGAAAACACAGTAACAGGCACTGGATAGATCTTTTCAGTCTAGGCAGGATGTGAAGTGATGGAGCTGGAAAAATA
The DNA here is from genome assembly GCA_024336885.1 of Actenoides hombroni. NCBI lineage: Eukaryota > Metazoa > Chordata > Aves > Coraciiformes > Alcedinidae > Actenoides > Actenoides hombroni. The sequence continues at coordinate 16,429 of WUAM01008987.1, read as the reverse complement.
GAACAACAACATTGCATGAATATGTAGAGAAATATGTCTGAGCCTACACATGTTCTCTGGCAGAGGCCTGTTGCTACGAGACATTTCCTGTCTTCTGCCCCGTGGGCAAGACAGCTGCTGGGCATGGACTGTGTTGTGGAGTGCTTGGCATTCAGGTGTCATTGCACAACAGCTCAAATGAGGTATCTTAAAGCTACCCTCTGCAGGTGCCACCATCACTCATATACACACCCCATCCTGCCCTGGGAAACAGCCCCAAGAACCATCTCTTCCCTGCTGCAGAGCCACAGTCACCTCTCCCCCCACAGCTCCATCACTGCTCCAGAACTTTCCCCACGACCAGGCATCTTCAGCCTCAGCAGCAGCCACAGGTACTCCTGGTTCAGATGCTTCATATCTGAGGCACCACCAGGCTGCAGTGAGCCAGGGTGACCCTGCTCTGGCAGGGGGGTTGGACTCGGTGATCTCCAGAGGTCCCTTCCAACCCCTACCATTCTATGATTCAGTTTGCATTACCTGAAGTTACTAATTTTACTGGACAGAGAAGTGCTGAAGTTTGCATTATGACTGTACTGGTGAAATTTGTGAAACAGTAAAATTTAAAAGAATGTAACTAAAGCTTAGCTGGCTTGATGATCTTAAGGGGTTTCTCTAACCTAAATGATTCTATGACTCCTACAGTTTAAGATCATAATTAATGAACTTCTTTCCAAAAAAAGACAGAAATCATAAACGCTGTGCAAAAAAATTGTCTTATGATTACATACTGTTAAATTAAATTATTCTTGTACAAGAAAATGTATTTAAATCATCAGCAATAACTTTGATAAAGCAGTCTAAAAGACAAAAGATTTTCCATTTGGCCTTTATTTATTATGGCCTTTAATTGACATTAATCTTTCCCTTGATAAACTGTATCATAACCACCTACATGGGCTGTTCCTTGTTTCAAAATCTGCAAAAACACAGTCCTATTTTACTGAAACCAGTGTATAAAGAATGTGCTTTAAATTGCTCTTTATTTTGGGAGATACTCCTAGAAATGACTAGTGATGAAACAATACAAATTACATTAGAAACAAACCCTACAGACTTGTCGGGAAAACCATACCAAATATTTATGAATCCCATAAACCTTTCAAAAACAGAGTGGAGAATTTACAAAGCTGGACCTGAAAAAAGGAAAAAGTTTGTCCAATAATAGAAATAGTTTATCCAACATGTTCATAACTGTACGCATTCATCCTTCCAGGGAGTTGTTAGCTTGAATCACTCTTTCCACTCCATGGTCCTTTTGCTGAGGCCCCCCATGAAATTTCGTATCAAATTTGCTGGTATAAACTGGTGTAAGGACACTTAGCTGTTGGGGACCACACAGGTTTTATTACTTTCTTCATGTGGACCTTCAAACAGTTGACTGGGCTAGTGACCTGGGGATCAGAAAGAAGGCAGTGTGGTATTTGAGTATCCCTCTGGTACATCAACCACACCACTCAGCTTGGTGTCATCTGCAAACTTGCTGAGGGTGCACTCGATCCCACTGCCTATGCCATTGATGAAGATATTAAACAGTACTGGTCCCAGTACAGACCCCTGAGGGACACCACTTGTCACTGATCTCCATCTGGACTTTGGGCCATTGACCACTACCCTCTGGATGCGACCATCCAACCAGTTCCTTAACCACTGAACAGCCCACCCATCAAATCCATCTCTCTCCATGTCTCTCATACCCTATCAGACAGTGCAGCATTTAGTTTAATGGAAAAATCTGAAGGTAGTGTTGCTTGTTTGGAATCAAACCTCTCATCTTTTTTTGAAGTAAAAAGTATTGTGGGAAGTGACATGATGGATGTGGGCAATACAAGAATTTCCTTTCCACAATGGAAAAATATTTGTAAGCTGCTCTAGAAGTGGAAAGGATTTAGGGATAGAATAGCCAAATCTGATAGATGTAAATTGGCAGCGTGCTACGGTTATGAAAGCCAGCTTTTCTGCGGAGGACACAAAAATTGTGTCCTACAGATACGTCTCTGTGGTGTGATAAAACCATAGTGGCACAAAACCAAGGGTGGTGGTATTTTTCTTGCAAACAAAACTGATAGCTTGCAGCTGGTGCTTCCTGAAAGAGTTTGCCAGGGATCTCCCTTGCTCGTGTTGTGTGGCATGTAGCAAACCCCTCGTAAAGTTACGCAATACTTTGCTACTCGCATGAAACACTATTAAAATATTAGAGGTATGTGTATCTAACCTTATCTTTGTGCCTGAATCTGGCAAATTGTATTAAGAGAGCAGGGCACTGGATGCGTGAGCACATACGGGGCTGGGGATGCGAATGGTTATGAAACTTAGGAGAGCAATGTCACCAACCAGTGCAACTCCTGATACAAATGACACGGTTCCGAGGCCTCCTTCTGCCTCCCCAACCTCCCCTCCGGCTTCTGTGTTATCCAAAGCCTGTGCCAAATACCTTCAAAAAGACAGGAGTTTCATTGTCTGTCCTGGATGAGCAAGAACATCCATTTGACAAGGAGCCGAGCGCACTGGCTGTGCATTGCAAGGGGGGTGGTCTGGGCTGTGCTGTTTCCAGCAGCCTCAAAGCACTGAAAATGGCAAGAGTCGGGATTTCTGCAGCACAGCTGGGCAGGGTGTCTTCCCAAGGGTCTGCGGATAGAAAGCAGCAGGTGTATGGACATAGCCTCGCCTGAGCAGAAAGCCGGGAAACCTTTATTTTCCTGCTTGCGTGCGACATGACAGGTCACAGCTTATGAGGAGGGATGCTCTGAGATATCTCCAGGGCCCGTTAAATTTCCTAACCCGCACACGGCTGACGGGGCAGGACCAGAGAGCTCCGGACCAGGAGCTCCAGCCCAGCCCCGGGGTGCCGGGGGCGGTGTCACCTCCCAGCAGCCCTGCGGAGCCGGGTGCTAAGGGCACGCACCTGGGGCAGCTCCACCGACCCGGAGGGCAGACAAGAGGAGACGAAACCTGACCTGACCCTTTCTGACCCTTCCTTTCCTTTCCTCCCCCTTCCCCGCCCCGTTCCTCCCATCGCGGCCCCGCACGGGGCTGTCTCGCCTCGCCCCGCCCACGCCCCGCGGGCAGGCAGGGAGGGAGGGAGGGAGGCTGGGGCAGCGCTGGGGCAGCCCCTTCTCAACCAGTGCCCTCCCAGTCCCCTGCCAACCAGCCCGCGGTCACCCCGCAGCTCTAGGGCCGCCCCGGGGGGCGGTGAGGGCAGAGCCCGGTGCGGGATGGCCGCGGCGCGGGGCTCCCCGCTCTTCTGGGCGCTCCTCCCGCCCCTCCTCACCCTCTGCCCCGCTCAGCCGCAGCCCCCCGGCTCCCGCGGCACGGGGCTCAGCCTCCACCCGCCCTACTTCAACCTGGCCGCGGCAGCCGGCATCTCGGCCACGGCCACCTGCGGAGAGCGGCCGGAGCTGTACTGCAAGCTGGCGGGGGGACCGGCCGCCGCCCCCCTGGGCAGAGCCATCCAGGTAACGCGGCCGGGGCCTGGGGGCGCCGGGACCCCCTTCCCCTCTCACCCCCTCCCGGCACTGCGGGGTGTGCGGGTCCTTGTGGGGCTCCCGGCCCCTCCGGGGGTGCTGCCGTTACCCCGGCGGGCACCGTCTCGTTTTTCTCGAGCGTTTTCTCCTGGCCGGCGAGCAGAGGAGGGGGAGCGTGGAGCGGCGGGACCCCGGGCAGGGTGGGGGCGGGCGGCGGGTGTCCTGGCACCCTCTGGAGATCCTCTCCCTCCTCTCCCGGTGCCCGCGGTGCTGCGGCTGCTGCCGGGGGTGCCTGAGCCGCTCGTCCCGTCGGGGTCGGGAGGCGGCTTAGGAAGGTACCCGAGGGGTGTTTTGTGGCCCGCGGTCGCTGGAGAGGAGTCAGTGCTGCTGGGAGTAAAGCAGCGAGCCTGGCGGGGCACGGCGGGGAGGTGCTGCTCTGGTAACCTCTCCCTGGCCAGCAGGCATCTTCCCGGCCAGCGGCGAGAGAAGGGGGCCGGTTTCAGTCAGGTGGCTTTGTGTTTTTTTTTTACAAGTAGTAAATGTGAGCTCATCGGCTGTGCCTCGCGTTGCCTGCGGGAGGAAGCCAGAGATTCCCTGGGACTCTGGCAGGGAGCACAAGCACGCAGGGCAGTGAGAACGGTGATGTCTCCCAGCAGGGTGTAAGATGATTACACCCATTTTGTGCCAGTCGCAAGAAATGACAGTAAACAGCGAAACTCCTGGCAAGAGTTAATGGAAATACACTTTTCCTTCGGTAGAAACTTGTGTGAACGTGCCCGTTGCAGGGTAAGGAAGGAGTAACAAATGCTCCAAACCCTGTGATGTACGGTGAGGGATGTTCAGTGTCAGTTCGGTCATTAAAGGGGGGACTTTCCAAAAGCCTCAGACCTCCCAAAGGTATTTTATTTGTATTCCATCTGGGTGGGAAGGGAAGAGAGCCATAGTGGAACTGCAATTTGAAAAGGATTTCAAAAGCTTGAAGGTCCCCTCTCTGACACCAGGCAACGCAGAAAGAATGCAAGTAAATTTTGAGCGTCTTGGAAGAAGAATTTAGTGTTTCAAAGACTCACGAGGTGCTTGTCTGGTTTAACAATGACATCACCCTCGACAGCTGGTTTCAGAAGAGGTTGTGGTGGAGAAGAGAGTTTTTCTTTGCGGTTTTTAATAGGGACGGATGCTTGAGGGAGAGGACTAAGGAGGTGCAGTGCCATGTGCCAGTGCGGGGCACGTGCCATCACCCACATCACCCCACGGCCAGCACTGTGCTTTGCCCTCGACTTCTCTCTGCCGTGCCTCACTGGGAAAGCTCGGTTTGCCTTCCATCTCTGGAGTGCCCTCTGCCATAAAAAGCTCGAAGTGCTTTGGAGATGCTTACAGGCTGAGTAAGGCAGTCTTACTGACAGGTATTTGTCGTGGTTTAGGGTCTGGGCAGCCCCTTAGACCTGTAACAGCTGCTCTCTGTTAACCCCCCTCCCTCCCCTAAGGGGAAGGGAATGAGAGAGAGAGACTCGGCCGTTAGGAAAGGAAACTGGAACAGCTTTAATGAGAATGAAAATAATAATAAAAATGGATTATATACAAATATATACGTGATCAGTATCAAACCCAACCCCCCTGATGGTAATTCCATCACCATCACTACTGATGCTGTGGGGCAGGCACCAGGAGAATCCCAGACTGGGCCCAGCAGCAGATGGGATCTGTGTTCAGGAGCTGGATTCTGGTACTGGACTCAGGAGCACAGCAATTGGGATTGAAGGCAGAATGGATGGAATCCTCCTCAGATGCTCCAAAGAAGGAAATGAAAGAGGACCTGAGCAAAGGCAAAGCTGGCAAAGTGGGGCAAGAGGGCGAAGAGAGGGAGCAGAGAGGGAGCACCAAGACCCTCCTGCCCCCTCAGCTTTATCCCCAGTAAGCCGTCTATGGACTGGGATCCCTTGCTGACCAGTTTGGGGTCCCCTGTCCCATCCACTCCTCCCTGTAGGAGCCGCCTTTCACTTTCTGCAGCCCCAGCATGGTACACAAGCCCCAGCAGTGACCTTGGTCTGCACTCCAGCCCTCAGTACTGCCTCTAAACAGGGGGTGTTATTGCTGCCTGGGCAAACATGCAGCTGACTGCAGCCAGGGCAGCTGGTCAGAAGAACTGGTCTGAAAAGTAAAATCACTGAACAGCATTAGTTCTGTTCTCACCGAAACCAGGACGGTGTTACAAAAAAAGGTTGTGTTGGTCGGGAAACTGCCTGGCCCTCTGTTTGTAGCACACCTTGGCAGTGTAGGCATCCATCCCTCCGTACTGAGCGCAACACCCAGTTGCCTGAAACAACCATGGCACCAGGTGAATAGCAAGCCAAAGAGTCTTGGCTACATGTTGCAGTGGAATCTCATCCTGACATGCCTTGGGAGTATCAGAAATCACAGTGCAAGGAAAATTGGCCAAAGCAAACATCAGATGAACATGCCAAGTGGAAGGAAGCCTGTTGTGTGCTGTGCGCTGCCATTGATGGGTTTTGTAATTGTTCACTTTGTACATGAACACCCGGCTGGAAATGAGGGTTTGCTGTGTATAAGAGGCTAGAAAGGGGGGGAATACCTCTTCTTAACTATTTGCCTTACAGGTCCTAGGTTAGAGGGCAGTTATGGTGGTTCATGCCTGACTCGGGGTCCCAGAAGGGCCACTGATAGCTCAGCCCTGGCACAAGGAAGCCTCTCGTGCCTCTCGCAGTGTTTGTGTGAGCACGGGCTGCCTCTGCTTTTAGCAAAGCCCCCTTGAGATACATAACATGAATACTTCTGTAGCTTACCAGTAGCTGTGGTTCAAGAAGGGTTGGAAAGCCTGTCAAAAGGCCAAGGAGATCCAGCCGTGGAAAATGTGATAACAGCACAATGTGAGTATGATCAAGCCACTCCACCGCACAGGTTCAAAGCCACTGTACAGAAGAGAATCTCTTCTCTCGTGGAAAACTGAAGTGCATTAAACTCTTGCAGAAGCTGAACTTGCATAGAAGGGTTGAAAAGCAGCAGTTATTCACGGGCTGTTTCTTAGGGGTCCGAGGGACCCTCGTGCAGCTTTGACCTGGTGAGCTGTGGAATAGCTGCTGTCGGAGCGGCTGTTAAAGCAGCGCCCTGCGCTTCAGTCACTCGCTTTGGGCATCTCTGCGAGGCTGCATTGTGCCTGCTGCTCTAGGAAGAGGGGGAATTGGAAGGGATGTGCAGAGGGTGACCCTCATTCTGACAAAGGGAGCAGGCAGCTCTGTTGCCAGTGCTGTCCCAAGCACTGAAAATAAGGCAGAGAGAGGAAGAGCAGCCCCAGCTTCATTTCCCCTGCTCTGCCCTTGGCCTCTCTCCTTCAGCTTGTCCTTTGGTGATGTGTCCTTTAATGAAGGCTGTAGCACCTGGCAAATCCAGAAGGAGCATTTGGAGCTTGTTTAAAGCTCTTGCACGACGTGATGGGTGGGATGGACAGTCTCTTCGCGGGCAGCTCCACCAAGGCTCTTAAGGCAGCGTGGGACGCAGGCTGTGGAAAGCAGGATGTATCCCTTATTTAGCATGTTGGCAAGTTGGACAGTGACTTAATAAGAAGAGCGTTGAGTGAAGAGATGCGCTGTGCTGTGAAAATATTTCAGCAACTGCTAGTTAAATGGCACGCCTGCTTTTGCCTGCCAGTCTTTGCAGTGGTGTGCGGGTGTGAGTGAAAGTTTAACTGCATACCTATCCTGCCCTGCCAGTGGGTGCAGAGCTACCAGGTTGTTAGGGAACAAATCCTCCTTTGTTGTCACTTTGTGTAACGTGCAGGCGAGACCTTTTCATCCCTGGCTGTCTCTGGTCCACGCAGGTGCATCTCGGCAAACTCCTTCATGCACTTCCAATTTTCTCCTTGATTCCGGAGAACCAGGGGCAAGGAGAGTAACAAGGTCACCACCAAACGTAGACCAGCCTGCCTGGTGAACCGCAGCCCAAATCAAACTCTCAAGGCTTAGTCTCCTGGAATGGAGATGTGGCCTGTAGCAGACAGGTTGCGTGTGGAGTGCCTGAGGTGCTGCCAGTGGGAAGCAGGGATGGCTGCTCTGGCCAATAATAGATTGTTCTGTCATTTTTTGTTTTGCTGCCTTGTTGGCAGGGTTGCTGGAATGTGCTTTTAAATAACTGAAACTCCAGCTGTTGCAAAGAAATTCTTTGAGTTATGTGCCCAAAAAGAAAAAGGTAGTATCTTGAGTTCATATCGAGTGCTCCGGTGTACTGACATCACATAGGTGTGTGCAAATGTAATGCTTGCATTTAATAGTCCCCATTGTTTTCTGTTCATTCAGCTTTTCTTTGAGGCTGTTGCCAGATCAGAGCTGAAAGTGCTGTAGCAGCAGCTATGTCCTGCATATTTCCAGCCTGATCACTGTGAACAGGGCTTTAGACCTAAAGACCACGTTTCGTGTGTGGTATAAAAGTCTTCAGGGAAGCTTGTACTGAGCTCCAGGTACTCGCTTGTCAGAGAATCTTAAGTGGGAAGATGCTGGGCAGTGGTGGCAACTGCAGTTGCTGGTGCATAGATGGGGCTGATGGGCATAGCAGAGACTGATATGCTGCCTCCTGCAGCAAACTGTAGCTGAATCCAGCAGCGTTCTGGGGTGTTGCAGCTTGTACGAAAGTCAGCCAAGCCATCTTCTCTCAGAGCTGGAGGACAGTCATGTTATGACATGACTCCAGGCATAGTTAACCCACCTATGTACGTGAGGATTTAGTAAGTCTCTAAACCACTCTTTGAATTCTCAAGAGTTAACCCTCAGCCAGGCTGACACCTGCCGTGGTGAATCGGAACAGCTCATGGGAGCTGTGTCTTCTGGAAACAACATGTTCTGGGCTTTCCAGAGGAGCAGGATGAGGATGGATCCATTGCTAGATGCAGATGCTGAAATTAGTACTACTGATGCAGAAATACTCGGTGAACGTTTATGTTTTGTATTTCACACAATCACAGCATGGCAGGGGTTGGAAGGGACCTCTGAAGATTATCGAGTCCAACCCCGCTGCCAGAGCAGGACAAAAGTAGAGCAGCTCACTCAGCAATGCATCCAGACAGGTCTGGAAAGTCTCCAGAGAAGGAAACTTCACAAACTCCCTGGGGGTTCTGTTCATTGCTCTGTAACCCTTACAGTAAAGAAGTTCTTCCTCATGTTGAGGTGGAACTTCCTGTGCTTGAGCTTGCATCCATTGTCCCTTGTCCTATCACAGAGCATGAGTGAAAAGAGGTTGTCCTGCCTTCTTGATACCCAGCCCTTAGGTATTTATAGGCATTAATTAGATCCCCTCTCAGTCTCCTCTCCAGACTAAAAAGCTCCAGGTCTCTCAGCCTTTCCTTTTAAGGCAGCTGTTCCAGCCCCTTCAACGTCCTCGTAGCCTCCATTGGACTCTCTCAAGTAGATAGATCTCTGTCCCTCTTGAACTGGGGAGCCCAGAACTGAACACAATACTCCAGATGTGGTCTCACCAGCGCAGAGTAGAGGGGGAGGAGAACCTTCCTGGACCTGCTGGCCACACTCTTCTTTATGCCCCTCAGGAGACCATTGGTCGTGTTGGCCACAAGGGCCCATTGCTGTCCCATGGACAGCTTGTTGTCTATCAGGGCTCCAAGGTCCTTTTTCACAGAGCTGCTCTCTAGCAGATCACCTCCCAACCTGTACTGGTGAATTTTATTGTTCCTTCCCAATGGATGAGGCTGCCCAATGGCACCTGAGGAATGGAAGGCAAAGATACTCCCAGGTCCCTGTCCCTTGCCCCAGCACTCTGGCCACTCACCAGAAAGCTGGCCATGTGATGGGTTCGGTGTGAGCCTGTGCATGACAAGGTGGAGAGGAGGAGCAATTAATGCCAACCAGAGCCTGATGGTCTTGGTGACCAGACCTCACTGTGCATGAGACATGAAACATTTGGAGCCTTCAGAAGGAGCTCAGCAGCTCCTGTTACTGCCAGTATGGAGATACAAGCTGTGGGACGTCACAATCCTCCCACAGCAAGCCAAACTGGTGTGGCCTCCAGGTAGGAACCGGTGAAGACTTTTGCTTTTATACAGTATTTGTTTTAGTGCATTTACACTAGCTTGGGAAAACAGCACTAATGCCATCAGCTGCCAGCATCTGTCTCCCATAATCAAATATCCTGCTCCCTGTGAAACTCAGATGCTGGGCGCCAGCACCGCTGCTCCCGTGGGGCTGCAAGGCAGGAAGGTCCCCCATTTTCTGTGCAAATGCAAGTGAGAAAACAATCTGAAAAATGCATTCTGCTCACGTCTGTCTGCAGCTGCAAGGCCTCACACTCCCAAATTACCCAGCCATGGGAATCAGACCAGATCCCATTTAATGCAAATGGGAATTTATCAGGTGTTTTATCTCCCTCCAATGTTCATTTCGCTGCCGTTTGATCAGGGAATGTCCCCGTCTCCCATCTGGGTGAGTGTTTCCCCACGCCCTTGAATGCTCAGGGCTCTCAATTCCTCTCAGCCGAGGAGCTGACCGATCGGTGCCATCTCCTCTGAGCCATCTCCTCGCCCCTCATGGGGACAGGCCCCTCTGCCTCGCGCGTCGTGGTGAGAACCGCAGGGGGGGCTGGCGAAGGCCTCAGGAGGAGGCCGCGGCTAACCCAGCTGAGGCAAGGCTGCTCTTGGGTGCCAGTGCTGGTGTTGTGAGCCAGACCTTGAGGAGTCCTCTTACCTGTGCGACCCTTCCCTGTATGGTGGCAGTGCCCCAGCTGCGGCATGGGCCGTGGTTCCTCCTGCCCCATCCCCACGGCCCCTCCATTAAGCAGGGAAGCTTCAGTAAACATTTTGCATGGAGCAGAGAGCCTTTGAGACCCACCCTGAAGGAAGGATTTTGAGTGTTATCCCACCAGTAAGGGGATGCTCTCCAGCCACATTTGAGCTGGAGTTTCTGCCCCAGCTTTGCTAGAGCCCAGCGAGCTCCTCTGAGCAGCCGGCGTGCCGGCCCGCACACCAGCCATGGAAGGTACAAACCAACCTGTGGCAAGGAGGAGGAAAGAAACAGGCAGAACATGCAGGGATGGGAACCTACGGACTGAGACTGGAGTGGATCCATTGGATGGGAGAGGTTTCACTGGGCTTTGCCAGTAAGAGGGAGCATGGGTTCAATGCTGCAGAGAGATGAAGACTGGGAGGAAGGGAGAACCCTTGGATTCAATCACACTGGAAGGGAGGGAGCATGGGTACAATAAGCATACCCAGGGTGACACCTCAATCAAGGCCACGCACTCCAACCCTCTCGCCCTGCCAGTCACTGCCAGAAGATTTTGCTCTCTGTGAATCTTTCTCCCAGCTCCCCGAATTCACCCAGGGTAAGACATTTCTATCCAAGTTGTTCAAACTAACAGCAGCACAATTCGCAGCCAGCAGCTTCGGCAGCTTTGTGTTCATTTGCTCAATCAACATCCACCCCCTGGTAAGTAACTTTCAGAGAAAACTGTCACTGGCAGACAATGGGCTGGCAGTTAACAGCAGCAGTTTTATGTCTAAATGTTTGCAGACGCCGGGGTAAAATGTCTCAACTCAAATTTAAAAGGACAGTGGCCTCCCCTCAGCGCACGGGGCTGGAGAGGCAGCAGGGAGATGAGGGTGGCTTCCCTTTATCCCTATCCCTGTGCTGGGAAGGTGGGGTGAAGGCATCTCCAGCAGGTGAGGCCCAGCGCCAGTACTGATGCGTGGCCTCTCGCCATCCCCGCGTGCTGCTGGTGGGGAGTCCTCTGTCTGAAGGACGTGGCCCTGCTCTGAAATGCTGCTGTGAACACCCAGCTGGGTACTCTCGACAGTCCCCTGCCACTGGCAGCTCGCTGGCATCCCCCTCAAACCTCAGACCTTCAGGAGAATAATCTGCCTCCCTCTCCGCATCTCACTTAAACCGTTTATTTCTGACAATGAAAGCGATCATTAATTCCACCCATTGTTTTATTTTTCCCCAAAGGCCATTGTTACCCCTGAAATGTGCATGAAAACTCGCCATTTGAGATACCAGCAAGTGGTTTATAGACCTGTCTACCAGAAAAAGCCATGGCAGTTTATAAATGGGCTGGTTAATGTGGCTCCCCTGTGGCAGGGTCCTTACTTTGCTTTGAGAGTAAAGCTTGATATTGTTTAAACTTCAGACAAATCATTACTTAAATTGATATGATTTTCTTGTGTAGCTGAGATCCAACACCTCCTGGTTTTGATCATGCTGTACCAGTACTACATACCAGCAACTACCATTGGATGAGAGGCTCCTTTTCATCCTTCTAACCAGGATAAGGCCCTGGAATATTGTCAGGCATCCTGTGACCATGATGGAGAACAGATCAAAAATTATGTAGCAATAAATGCTTTTGGTGTAACTGTTGCAGACATTTATGTGTGTGTGGCTGTAGAAGTTCCCCAACCCTTTCCCTCCAGGCTCTGACTCTACCCAAGCTGCAACAAACAGTCATTCCTATCCCCAACACAGCTTTTTCTGTCCCTCAGTTCCCTCCCTCCTCTCATGTGGACACCCATATTGAAGCTTTGAGGACTACTTGTTCTCTCCAGATGTATATGTGGGTCCTTTCTTTTTCATGTCACCTTGCCAGCCTTCCTCTGAATCTGTCCAGGAAGTCCCATGGGGTAGAGGAGGCCCATCCCCGAGAGGTGGTTGAGCCAAGAGAACAAGGTGACCATCTAGATATCCACAGAACATTCACCATATACATCATGGGACATCCACCACACACGTATCTGTGCTGTACTGTCCACTGAAATCACGACAATAATGACAGGAAGCGTTGGGTTGTTCGTAGCCAGCATGCACCAACCCGAGTCCCAGGAACTATGCCTGGAGTTTTGGGGTGAGGGTTGGTGTAGCTGTTGTGCTTCTGCAGCGTGGCCACTTGTCAACTCTTAATAGACACTGGTATCCTTCCTCAAAGCTTTCATTGGAGGCTTTTCATCAAATAGACCTACTTTTTAGTCTTCCTGGCTGCACACCAAAGCTTGACAGCCACACATCTCCCAAAGTTTCAAGAGTCAGCACAGAAAAATGGGGAGTGTCTTGGACTTTTCTCCGTTTCTTCAGATTTTTCAAGAGCCTCCAGCTCTTTAAGCCAGACCTGACTGCTGCATATGTGAGGCTCTGGCAGCACAACCTGGCAGCCTGGGCTCCTGATAGGTGATGAAGCTCCAGGTTTTACAGAGCTTGAGGAAAACATGTCTGCTTTTCACCACCAGCGCTTCCCACACGGCATACACGGAAAGGAAAACTATGAGACTGTGCTGGCAAAAATCACCTCGTGCACCTTCTGCCTGCCCACAGATGCACAGAGACCTTGCCTGCTCCGAGAACTACTGCCCTTCAGAGGCCCTCTGCCTCCCCCTCCCCAGTCACCCCACCAAGACCCAGCTCTGCCAGGGGTCTTGCCCCGGGGATGTGCCCCCCAGGACGGGCCCGCAGATCGATCTGGGCGCAGCCAGCCCTCCAACGTGCCCTGCGTTTCGGGAAGGTAAATACACAACCCAAATATCCAAGCTGTGGGGCGGCTTGACCTTCCAGCGACCCTTAGCCTGACCTAATGCTGGTCACTCTCACCAGCAGGTTTGTTTATCTTGGGACCTCAAGCCTCCCAACCCGAAAGCACCGGGTTGTCTCCCAGCTCCCAGCTCCCAGCTCTGCCGGTGCGGGTTGCCAGCCCCCATTAGGGACGCTCGATGAGATGCAGGTTTTATTTTCAGACCCATCCCCAGGCACTCGCTCCAGGCCAGTGGAGCCTGCCAGGAAGAGCCGGGTGAGTTCAGGGGGAGCACGAGCCCCTTCCCCAGCCTGCGGAGCAGCTGTGGGTGTGCAGGTGGGACACGGCTCCGAGGGGCTCTTCCTTTCTTCAAAACTTGGAGGAAATTTCTCCCTTCTTTCGGCTGGAGCACTGCAGCAGGGAGGGGAAGCGGTTAGGGCAGCAGATGCAGAACCGCGGGGGGAGAATTTCTCTTGCCATCAGAGAGCAGGATGCGGGGGGTGAGGGGCGGCAGTGGGGATGCATCGTTTGGGGAATGTCTGCTATCCCAGCAGTGAGTGGAAACAACCCATCTGAGATATGCAGAGCCATTATCAGGCCTGCGCTTAAATAAACTTTACTGTTCATTCAGTGATCAACCTCCCTGGGAGCCGCCAGCTCCATTCATCTCTGTCACCTTTTCAAAGTGACTGTGATGACAGTTCATGATCATTAACTAGTAATGGTGTGCTTTGCATTAACAGGAGGGCACATCAAACAGGCAGGCTCAAAGCTCGAAACTTAACTAAATTATATAATAAACATTCTCCGGCTAACCATGTACAGATGGTGACAAAAGGTGGGACAAAGTGGCAGGCAGGAGAAAGAGGGGACAGGGGGGTAGGCTGGGGAAGAAGCACTTTGGCAGGGTACCTATTGCACCACTCGCCTGCCCCCTGACTTGCTAGGAGTTAGGGATGACAAAACGTGGCTCTCCAGCCAGAAGGACCGGAGCTGCTCGCTGAAGTTGCAGAATTTTTACTGTCAGCACAGTTGCCTTAAGATTTTGCAGCTCTGCTGGGGCTTCAGGCTTTTTTCTGCAGTTGTCTTTTTCCTCCAATGGCATTCATTGCAGGCAGAACCGAGGCGCTCCAGGCACAGTCGGGATGGGAAAGATTGAAAATTGAAAAGAAGAGGATGTGAGGAGGGAGATTTCAAAGGCACCCTTCATCTCGGAGGAGCAGGATGGCTCATCACCACTTCCTACTGGCACAGAGCACCAGCAACAGACACCCGCGTATCCCCAAAGCATCTTTGAAGCCAGAAGGGCCCATGCTTGAGCCAGCTCAGCCAGTTCAGGGAAAACAGCCTTGTTTGGAGAACAGCTTGGGAGGTGAGAGCGCCTAGAACAATTCCCAGCGCAATCCCTACTGACTGGGAAACATTTAAAAAAAAAAAGTTGGTTTTTTTTTTTCATCTATTCACTAGCAAAAAGGCAAAAAAGCTGTAAATCTTTTTAGTACAATTCATTATATTATACTTGTAACAAGATCTTTCATACAGACAAAAACGGTGCCTAGAGTCGGGTTCTAAAATCCATAATTCAGCACTTTAGGGAAATGGAAAAAATATTTTAACTGGGACTTCACTGGGAGCTGCCGGATGCTCAGGGCTTCTGCAAAAGCCCAGCAAACCCACTGCAGCAAAAGGGTCTCCTGCCACAGACTTCAGCAGCCTCTCTACTTCAACGTTTAGCTATAGATTTCAGGGGTTTAGATTCAGGCACCCAGTTTTTAACGGCTCATCTTAATGTTTTAAATTAGTGCATGGTCACAATCAGGCCCTTTTATGTTCCCCATGACCTAGAATGTAAGAAAAAAACATCAGTCACTGGCTGGTTTTGCTTCACTTCCCCACACCCCAGTCCCTTCAGCAGTCTCTCTGATTCCACACCGTTCCATCCTTTGGTATCAATGTCGTCACAGAAAAAAAGTCCCAGAAAAGGTAACCTGGTGCCAGCTCTTGTGCTGCCCTGCACGGTCGCTGACAGGGGGGAAAGGGAAAGCAGCTGGCCTGGCTTTTACAGGTCCTCTCCCACCAGCACTTCAACCTGCACTCGAGGAGCTGACACCCTTAAATTGGTGCAGGAACCTTTTTTTTAATATTTATTTTCAAAGACCATCAGTTATTAAATGCTAAAATCTCCTGGGGAGGGCACTGCCTTTTCCTCTGCGCGTGCAGGTGCCTGCCTTTGAGCACTGGAGCAACTTCCCCACCAGTTTGTGTAGCTGTGGGGAAGGGTGCTAGAATGCAGATTTTCAAAAGAGTCTTTTGAATTTGGGAGAGTTGGGTGGAGAGAAATGGAATGAAATACAAGAAGGGCAAGTGCAGAGTCTGGCAGCTGGGAAAGCACAGCCCCAGGTACCAGGTCAGGCTGGGGACTGACCTGTTGGAGAGCAGCGCAGGGGAAAGGGACCTGGGGGTCCTGGTGGGCAGCAGGGTGACCATGAGCCAGCAATGGGCACACAATACCACTCTGTTTAGTGGAATGCTTTTGAAGAAAGTATTACTATTAAAGCCTGGGAAGAGTCAAGGGACAGAGCATTAGTCTTTGATTTCCTATGTCTGGAAATACTTGTTAGCTACACAGACAGAAAATTATTTTTTTGACCTTCCATTAATCTTTGCCTGTGTGGTATACTATGGCAAGGAGTTTCATGTATTCAACATCAGCTGGGCAAGATTGTTAGTCTAGATGGATACTGCATTTCTAGGGTCAGAATCAGCCCATTCCCTGGTTATGAAGTAAATCAGACCAAAGGTTGCTATAATTTGAGCAAATATCAGGAGATCTTAAAGGTTATAGTGTCATCATAGCACAAGGGAACCACAAGGACTTTTCCCAGGTGGCTCTGATGTGGTGAATTCAGACTAATTTTGTGAATCACTAGCAACAAAAGCTTCGGAAACAATGTATCATAGCACTGAGACTCATGTGGATCTTCAATGACCCTCTAGTTAAATATATATAAAAGAAATTTTTGTCTGTCTTTTGTATTTGTGGATTCAGCTTTCTTTGCACATAATTTTTTAAAATCCAGTTTAACCGCGTCTGTTACTTTGCTCCTCTGTTCTTAAAACTGCCTTTCCTGAAGTAGTGTTAAGATCCGAGAGGCTCTGTGTTAAAAAACCCAACAATATTAGCAGTACACTCTTATAAAATGCCATGTGATTAACTGTATGTTATAATAATGACTGCAAGTAAAAGGAAACTTACTCTGAAATAAAATTCTTCATTCCATTTTGGATTCAGTGTCTGTAAAAGAAACACAGGTATTTACATACTGCAATGTTTTCAGGTTGCTGTTTTGCAACCCTTGAAGCGTGCATGCAAATGAGAACCCTCTAGGGGGAAAAAGGAGGATCACCAAAAAAAAAGGAAA
>WUAM01008963.1:0-23230 GCA_024336885.1 Actenoides hombroni | reverse complement strand
ATCCGCTATGTTTGTGACTTATTAAAAACAATATGTATAGAAGTAACATATGAAGCATGAAAATAATCATGCTAGCCCTGCAATGGTCTGAAAAATCCTTTTCTTTGGCTTCCCCTTCTGCTTCAGTAGGAGGAGTGCCAGCTCTGGGAAGTATATGGTGCTGTTGGTTAAGCATTTTACTAATCTTTTCCTTCCCTACCCACCCTCCTGATGACTTCTCCAACTTCACCACAGGTTTACTGGCATCATGTCTTCACACTGCACTAAAATAATCTCCTGCACTCTATATTCAGTCTTTCTATTTATGCATCCTGTGTTTTGCTTAGCAGTAAGACAGAAAGAAAGCAGGCCACCATGGGCATAGCATGATGAGGATGTTAACCCCCTCCTCTCTGGGCTCTTCCTAACCATTGAGGGTGACTCTTGTTTTTAGCAGTATGTTTAGAATTGACTGGCTTCTACTAAAAGAGATAATCAATTAATAACAATAGGGAAAAGTTCAGTGAATTTGATGTGTAATAGTTACTGGTCATAAGTCTACCTTAATTTTATACCTCACATGATATAAAAATGATCAATTATTTGCTGCTAAATTATTCAATTTTTTCCATGCCTAAGAATATTTAAATGGTACTTTTATTAACCAATTTCTGGTTTGTGAACTATGAAAATCTTGAAGTGTTTTCCCTAATTATGTGTTTAAATTTTCCTGTATCAGCAGGTATACAGCTGACTTACTTCATTGCAGAGCTGTAAGACAAGCAAATGACAAGGGAACAATGTACAAGAGACTCGTATTTGGTTTAGTCCTCAAGTGTGAGATTATCCTACAGACATTACTGAAGAGAAATCACTGTGTAATGAATGTCCTGAAACAAACTTCCCGTGCCTCAGTATCCACTCACTTCTTATGTAAATACGCAAGCCCTCACCTCACCCCTCTCTTCATCAGCTCTTCTGTTGTTCACCTTTCCTGTCGTGGCTTTCCTTGTTCCCTGGGTTTTATGCTGCTCAGGTTCCTGCTGGTGACTTGGGCATCACTGCCACCTCTGCTTTGCCTTCTGACTAAAGCCAGCACTTTGGGGGCAGGGATTGTGCTTTCAGTTTGACATCTCTTGGGGCCAGATAACTGGGAGGGTTTGCTGGAGACAAGCTTTTCTGTCAAAGTGCTGACCTGGGGCACGTTGGTGGTTACAGCATCTGCCCCTTCCATCAAACTCATTGGAAAAGATTCAGCACCCCAAAAAGTGAGACCCAACACCTTTCAAGGTGGGCACCAAAAAAGGAAAGATGCAGAAAATGACCATCTGGCCAGGATTTCTCCAGCTTGGTGTGCAATCCTGCTCCTCTCCACACAGAGGAAAAAGGCCTCTCGATGGAAGGCAGAATCCTCATTTACTCCTCTTCAGAGCACTTACCAGAAGGGTGAACCTTGGTTTTGTCCAGCTGTCCCTGCTACAGCCCAGGAGAGCACCACAGACATTATCAGGAGTCAGAGCAGTGGGACTCTGCCATAGCTGCTCTGGAGCCTTGTCGGTTTGTTACAAAAGAGATTTCACTGAGTTTTCAGTCAAGGAGCTGTTGGTACCTGCCACTGAATCTGAAGGGTCAAGGTTGGGGTTTGATATTTAGAAACCCAGCTCTTCTGGTGAATCAGGAGCTCTGCAGCTCAGCTGTTGTTTCCAGTTGTGTAGCTGTGTAGAGAGCAATGCACATTTAACACAAATGTGTGCCATTAGGTTAATGAAATCTTCTTTCTTCAACCCTTTAACTAGCCTATTAATATGTGCAAATGCTACCTGGTCAACTGTTGCATGTTCACAGTGCAAATCTCTGACCCATAAGAATGTTACTTATAAACAATACAATGCAGTAATTTTGTTTAACTGTTATTAAGCAATTTATAAAGTGAACATGAGGAAGCATTTTAGGTTACTTCAGATGTGGACAACATGTTACTGATAACCTGCATACATACCATGTTTCCTAATAGTGCACTCAGAGCTTATGGCCAGTGCTTGTTGTCCTGAAGTTAAAGTTAATTTTGCTCAGCTCAGCTCAGTGTGTCCAATCTTTTAGTATCTCTGTTCATGTTGTTTTTGGAGTATGTTGTATTGCATGGGATCCCAGTAAGCATGTTAAATAACCCATGCAGATCTATCCTGCAACATGAGGACATAATTCTGGAAACATCAGACTGCTGTCTTTGAATGCTGTTTGTAGATTACATATTCAGTTTTTAATCAAATGAAATGGGTTGCCACCCAATAAGGAAACAAGGTAGAGAAGTTCTGTGCTGAAAGTAAATAACAGTGATGATAACACAGAAGTCTTATTTCTTCATACTGTAATGGAACCTGATCAGGATTTGCTCACTTTTCTACAAATCTCACTATGGAGTCTGGGTAAAAATCTTATTTTTGTTTGGTGGTACTCTGAAATTTAATAAAAGCATAGGTGACATTTGTTTTCTCCTTTTTTTGTCCTATTAGGAAAGGTAAGATTTTTTTAAATCCAGTATTTAAGCAGAGAGGAAATGCTTCATTGCTCATTACCCAAGGGTAGTCTTTCCATTGTTCCGACACAAGAGGAGTCACATGAGTAAGGAGATGCCCAAACGCTGCTTTTGGGATTAAAGCAGCCCTTTCCTAACCAGAACAATCATAGGTTTGCATGGTGAAAGTAAATCCCCATTGTTTAGTTAATTTAGTTAAGTCAAAGTGATCTTGTTCTATTTTTTGGTATCAATCTTCAGTTTTAACCTCTACAAATGACCTCCCAATTACAAGCATCAATTACATTATTCAGGGGCTGCATTAACCACATGTCATGCAAAGCAGCCAAAGCTTGTTGATTAGACAGCACATCCAAAGAGCTGTGGAAAAAAAAAAAAAAAGATAACCTGGCAAAAATAGATTCCCATAACACATGGCAGGGCTGAAAGATTTTGGTAAATATCCCATCTTGCCCTGAATTTAAGTCTTGGTACCTATGAATGTTCTATCTGTCTGAAGTTGAGAGGGCTCCTACTCCAGAGTGGGGTTTTCTGAAGCATTGTCTAAGACAGGAGCTACAAGAGGAGCTTTTTCTCCACCAGTCACATCACTGTGGCTTCATATCTCTCTAAGACCTGACAGAGGTGTAGCTACAGGATCAGGGTCTGAAGTAAGAATCAGAGTAGAACAAAATATGGTTATTCTTCTAAGGACAGAAATAAATAATATAAGGCAAACCTACATTTTACTCACTTAGTCCAGACACATTACATATGTGATTTAGAATTGCTTCCTTGCATCTGGATTCAGACTTCTAATCACAAGGTATGGTGTTGTCTTTATTCTAAGGCTTTGTAGTCTGAAGAACCAGTTTTCAGAAGGAGACATATATGAATTTTGTTCTTGAAAATTATAAAATTTGGGGAAAAAAAAGAAAAAAACCAAAAGACATGACAAAAACATTTTCATTATTAGCACACTGGTTGACTAAGTTATTTTTATGTATTTCTTGCAATGTTCAAAGAAGTATTTACATTTCTACGTTACCTTTGTAATTATCTACATTTTAAGTAGAAACTTACACAGTTGCAGATATAGAATTTTAACATTTAAAAAAATATGTTATGTTGTATCTCTTAATAGTAAAACCAACAATAGTATTCTGTGTAAGTCAGATCCATAGATAACCCTCAGCAGTTTCATCTCTTTGCTTTTATCCCTTGCACTGCACTGTCATTGGTGTCGTGCTTGCAGGCATTGTCTGACTGCACCGTGGAGCAGCCGGATTATTCCAGCCACCCCTAAACCCATTTGCAAGGTGCCCAGACCCCCTTCTCATGGCCCTTCTTTTCCTTGTGCACATCCAGACATTTCCTCCCCACTACAGGAATAAATATGGGGGGGGTGGGGGGTGGAGAAAAAATAGAAATCTCATATTGAAAAAGTCAAAACTTAATGAACAGAATGGTTTGGGTCCTTCAGAAGACTCCATATTTGAACTTGACATTAAAAAGAGCTAAAAAAGCCACCTCCTGCCACTTTTCATCTTGAGCTGCAGCTGAAATCCAGCTCTCTTCCATAGCTCCAACACACCCCATGCTCACCAGCTTCAGTCTGCTTTGTGAGAGACTGGCCACCTTATGCTAATTAACTTCACACGGCCAATTAGTGCTGCTAATGATTGTTTCAGAAAACAAATAGATCAGTGATGCTGTATTTTCCCTTGCCAACACAAGTGCACACGTATCATATGATGAAGCATCTCAATTAATGCAACACTTGCCAGCTCAGAACCTGCAGCATCCTTCCACAAGCAGCAACACAAATACCTCTGGAGATTTTCCTAGGCTCACACCTCATTCTCAAGCAGATGCCCAAACTCAGATGACTCCTAGTTTGGTATTCTGCTGAGGCTGATATTCCACTTGGATCAGCAGGAGCAGATTCACCTGAGTCTTAGTCCTGAGCCATGATACCATTTGGTGCCTATGATCTCATCTAATTTGATGCAGGAAGGCATTTTCTGGGAATCTCAGTTTTTGATATTCCACAAAGGAATATCGTCTGATGGGATGGCTATTTTCTGTTGTGACATCTGTCCTTTGGCTGGTGGATGAGGCAACTACTGTTCTGGCTGTCAGGCCCAATCTGCTGTCTGCTAAAGACAAGGAACAGACCTGGAAAGATTTTCATATATACTCAACTGGCTCCATAAAGTCCTCTTTACTCTCATATATGTTACAATTGGTTTGTGGCAAAGTGAAAATAAATCCTGAAAGTCAGTTCAGTTTTCCTGTGGATGATAGTTTAAAAATATACCCTTTTAAAACCAACAATAATACTTTATGAAGATAGAAGGAATTACTACAGTAGTTAATTTCATTCTATTGTGTAGTATAAAGTCTAAGTTTACTCTTTTACAGCTCCTCCTTACACTGAAACATATATTTTTAAAAGAAAATATAAATAATCTTAATTGAGACATTGCTATTGATAGAAAATTTACTGTTCTAGGCAGGTAAAGCTTTCTTTCACATTTCATACACCATTAACCTTAGTATTAAGCATCCACACCAGTATTTATAGCTCAAATGTTCACAATATACATGGAAAAAGTTGTACTTCAACATGATGATGCTGTGGGAGCATTAACATCCTCTCTCCCACCACAGCCTACCACTTAAACAAGAGTTTGGGTACACACAGAGGCTGGGAATGGGCTTAAGGCTCTCATCTCTCAGAGAAATTCTAGAATAATGTAAATCCAGAGATGTTAACTTTCCTGTGGGTAATCAGCTCTAGTGCATGGTTTAGAGCCGCGAGCCATGACCGAGCAGTGAAGTCTAGGTATAGACCGTCACTATAGTATGCGCGATATTCTTTCATATGTTTAACCCTCTGGCGTGAGTGGAACAGAAGCAACCCAATAGACTTCTTGGTTCCGTTCGTTTTGTGTTTCGGCATACTTATCGGCGTCAGCTAGTGAAGCAAACGCGCAAACGACGTTACCGTACCCCTTGGTCCAACACCCACCAGCAGCTTGGGTTTTGAAACATTAATGTTGAGATTAGAAAGGCACATTTCAGAGAGTTATGGGCAGATTCACTTTCATTTCAGTTCCAGCCTTGTAAATATCAAATGTCAAAGGAAACAGTCATGCTGAATTAAGAAAGAAAACTCCTCACTCAGCAGAAATGTGTCCAGGATTGGGACCACTGGAGTTGGGGAAAAAAACAACGACCAGCAATGAACACTAAAAAAGGGGTGTGTGGGGGTGTGGGGTTGTTGGGTTTTGTTAGGGGGGGACAAAAGCCTGAAAAAAAACCCAAAAAAAACCAAAAAGGTTCATTTGGACTTTTCCAGAAATGGGCAAAATTAAAGATTACCGAGGAGTTGTTTGGGATTTGCTGGAAACGAGGGAAATGGGGGGGAAAAAAAGGGGCTTGGGGGGGGGTGTCTGCGTGTGTCCGTGCCCCTCGACTTCCTAGCAATAATCTGGATGAGGGGATTGAGGGCAACCTCAGTTAAGCCTCAGTAAAACACCAAGTTGGGTGGGAGTGTTGAGCTGGTTGAAGACAGGGAAGCTCCAGAGAGGGATCTGAACAGGCTGGATTGATGGTCCAAGAGGTTCAGTCAGAACAAGGGCCAGGTCCAGCAGCTGGGTCACAACACTCACTCCCAGCAGGACATGGAGGGGCTGGAGAGTGGCCAGAGACATTTTCTGTGTTTTCTTGTGTTAAAGACTACTTATATAGTACCATAGCCTTCCTGACATGAAAGAATAATCTACACCATTGTTAGGTGTGTAATGGAAAATTATCCCAGTTACAAACTGTACATTTGAAGCTGAGGAATTGTACAGGGGTGTGCAAGTGGATGTGGCTGAGCTGGGATTAGGATTTCATAATGGGTGTCCAGGCTGAAGCTATGCTGTAATGTCATATCATATTGTGCAGCCCGTGTCACCAAGGCTTGTGATGCCATGGAGGGTTGGATAGCTGTGCACACAGCTAGATACATAACTTGGTACGCATTCAGGCTGACAGGAGGGATTTTCAAATGAGCATAGAATGGAAAGGACCCTCCAGTCACCCTGCAGTGAGTTAGGGACATCTCCAATTAGAGCAGGTTGCTCAAGGCCCCATCAAGTTTTACCTTGAATGCCTCCAAGAATCAAAATGAAACTCGAATTCAGATGCAACATCAGTTTAATGGTAAAAAGACAAGTAGTATTGTGCAAAACCAGAGGAATATATACATTTAGAAAGGGGAAAGAAACAATTTGAAACAATCAACTGAAAGACAGCAAGCAAGATTGCATTTATCCTTAATTCCTGAATAAAAGCCCTGCACTGATGATTACAACAGGTCACAGTGAAATTCAAAATGAGAGAAGGAAAGAAAAAAGGAGATGGGAGGAGGAGCACAGAGAGGAATTTGCACTTGGACTTCATATCTGCATGTGACATGAGGTCAGCATGCATTTGCACTGGATGGTGCTTTGGTGACTTTCATAATTCTGTTAAATGAGTAATCAAATAGATAGTTAAATGCCTTCCAGTCCAAGTTGTTAGTCCTCCTTTCCCAACAAAGAGAAGAATAACACAGTTTTAGCCCACTGTGCTGCTCCCTACTAGGAATGGCAAGCTTGCTTGTCTTCTCTAGTCCTTGTCACACACTGAGTTACTGAAATACTTGCCACCTCCCCAGCCCCAAAAAGAAATGGTATCTGTGGGCCACGCACACTGCAGTCATGGTAATGACCTCAAACTTGCAAGCACTGGAGGTCAGACTCCATTTTCCACTTGGAGAACATGTTCCTTACCCAGTTTGGCTGTTGCAGGTACCCGGTTCTTGAGTGGGACCTCAAAGACAATGATGTAAATAAAATTAGAAGCATCAATACCTAACTGACAGGAAAAAAAAACAATCTTCAAAATGTTCATCAATACAAAAGAGAGGATTTATTTGAAAGAACAAATGGTGCTTGGTTTGTGTTTTTGTGTTTTGGTTTGTTTGTTTTTCTTGATAGGTTAATTATTTTTGTATATTTTTTTTGAATGTTCTCAAATAATGTGCTGACCTCTTTAGCAAAGCTGCCACATTTCATTCCACAGTGAAAGCATCACACAGCAGAT
Organism: Actenoides hombroni; assembly: GCA_024336885.1. Classification (NCBI taxonomy): domain Eukaryota; kingdom Metazoa; phylum Chordata; class Aves; order Coraciiformes; family Alcedinidae; genus Actenoides; species Actenoides hombroni. The sequence goes on along the minus strand of WUAM01008963.1, from coordinate 15,597 downwards.
GAATAGTCTGTTTGTGTAGCTTTTGGTTTGGGTCTGAATAGTGGCTTATATATGGTTAGTCTTTCCACACAAGGAAAAAAAATAAAACCAACCAAAAACCAGAGCAGTTGAGATGAGCTGGGACCTCTGAACGCTCAAGCAAATGTGCATCAAAATACAGAAAACCTTACTGCAGAAGTATTTGCAACACCCAAAACCCCAGAATTGTCTAGATAAAATCTGGTAAGTGGAATACAGTTTACTGCTAAACAACCTTTGAAGTTCTGGAAGTTGTTTTAAATAATAGTTCCATATCAAATGTATTCATCTTTGAAAGAGACAAGAGGTGGGAGACGCTTTTGTCTTTTGTGGCACATGCTTCAGTTAGAAAATAGAACTCTGAGAATCTCTTAAATAGTAAGAAACTGCCCTGAGTAACTGACCAAAGGCATTATGAAAAGAGTTTCTATCCCTTTTAAGAGATTCCACTTGATAATCAGCAGTACTGCCAGGGCAAAAGGGGCCGGTTTTGCTATTTTTTAAATCAACGAGTGCAAGAATTTGCCTGGAAACAACTAGCTAAAAAATCAGCTGTAGTTGTGTGGTATATTCAGATTCTACTGAATTCTATAAATGAGAAACCAAATTAGACACTTCACAGGTTCTCCACATCCTTTCAGACCTCTTTAGAATGCTGAAGTACTCTTCAGATGCAATTTTGCTGCAATCATAAAACAAGATGGAGGGACTTTCTTGAAGGAAGGATCCCCATTATAAAATCCTACTTTCATACACAAGTGGTTGTTGTTCCTGGAAGACTGACATGGGATCTGGCCAGTGTCACTGACATCAGTTCCTTCCTCAGGTCAGCAAGACTTCTTTGTACTGTCAGCAAGATACCACTTTATAACTGAGGCTGGGTAAATGTCCCAAGAATTTTCCAGGAGCTGAAAAATAAAGATGTGTGACTTTTTCTTATGCACAGGCATCAGTCCTGTGCCTGTCAGACCAAAAGTGTACAGTAGCAAATTCAATTTTCCACTTTCACTTTTATAGTCTTGTCTAATTTCCGATGGCAGGTTTATTGGTTGGATTTGGGTTTTGGCTTTTTTTTTTTCCCTTTTCATAGAAGTGTGTGAGAAGTAATCATTATTTAGATTACAACATGAACATGTGATGTGCACAGAGTATTTAGGCTGGAAAATCTTGGAGAACTGAAGCTTACCTCCAGACAGAGCTAGGAGGTAAAGGTTGTATTTGCCACTTGCATGTGAAATGCAGCTTTAATTCTTTTTCTTTCCCTTGTGATAGTGCTCTGCTGGATTTAATCCACCAGTTCTAGTTGAAATACTGCACCACCCTGAAAGATGAATGGCTATTGTTTTTGCCAAAGTCATGGAATTTAAGATGATAACTAGAAACAGAAGAAAGTGTGGAATAGTCCCATTGCTGTTCCATCAGGATATAATATTAGCCTCAGCACTTACTGTTTGTACAATATTGCAGAACAAACCAGAAGGCGTTTTGTTAGAAATAATCTTTCACCAGGCAGACAGTATGAACCAGAGGTCTGTGTTCAGTAACTTCACTGCTTAAATACCTTAAAATAACAGGCATCCAAAGAAAATACTGTACAAGATGAAGGGGGATATGGAATGTGTCTGATACGAAGTGTGATTAGATATAATAAAATAGCAGTAGTTGTGTACCACTTTTATGGGCCATTCAAGCTGTAACATCATACGATCACGTGAAGACATTAGGCTGGTTTCATTTGCTGTACAGTTGCAACAACTTGAGTTTCTCTGGGATCCTTGCATGTAAAGTCAGGACAAAGGGAGGAAGAATTGTAAAAAAATGTATACTGCCATGAATTAAGGGCTGTTTTAAGAGTCACTACATTTTGAAGAATGAAATCAGTTCTTCATACATGAAGATGAAATCTTCATATTGTTTCCATTCCATTTATCTGGTCTCCTGATCTATTTCAACGGGCCGTTGAAAGTTCACCAGTTTGACCACTTATCCACTCTACTACTATCAGGCAAATAGGCATGTCTGCTTTTCTTAAAGACTAAATATTATAGAAAGAACAATCATCCACAGGAAAGAACCTGTGATGCCCTTAGTTGTTAGCCTGGTACTTTGGAATGTCATGAGGCTCATAACTTCTGTCCTCCAGCTATGTACATTTAAGCAGGCTGTTCACATAGTTTCCAAGGAGTGGCCATCAGAAACATATGGTGAAGAGAGTATTTTGTATTTATGCAACAGTCTGAATAGATTTACTGTCTGTATTTCTGGAAGCTCTGAGTTTTTCCTGGTATTGCATTAATGCATAGAGATGAGACTGTAAAGAGGAATATTATGTAGTAAAAATAAAACTTTGATGTATAAATAAGGCACTCGCACTAATCAGGCTCACTTATCTTGTGAGATGTGCTGCTGCAAACCCCCAAATTGGAATGATTTCTGCAGTTATGTGAATACTGCAGCTGCAAAACTGAAAAAATTGGTATAAACCTTAACATAAACCAGCACAGTAATGTACTGAAACTGTGCTTATTTAATGAAATCTTAAATACCACAAAGTTGTCAGATGCTTAGATTGAAAAAACCTTACATGAAACCCTTTCTAACTTTGTAATGTGTGGTGTGTGACTGACTGACTTCTAGATTAAAATAGAAGTAGGCAGTTGCTGATTTGCTCAGAGCTTCTTGCAATGGTTAGTGCTCTGGCAATGATGTAATAAGCCCAATGTAAAAATCAGTTCTGTTTTTTAAGATTATATATTTCTAGATTTCTTTTTAAATCAACAGAACAGAAGAAAATAATCTTTAAAATTCATTCATGACTTTTGTGTGGTTTTTTTTTTACTAGCATTTTAATAAATGCATTTTGATTTTAGAAGATCACATTTACAGTTTTATACGTACTTGATAATCTCATATCCCAGAAAAGTTAAAAAGGAAAAAATGCAAAGGTGCAACAGTACCAAGTGTAATGAAGAAGTTCAGGTTTAAGGAAATTAGAGACTCAAGGTCCCAGGTCCTTCAAATGCTGACTAATGAATTAGTTCTTCTGTTTACTAAGCAACCTGCACACATTTCTGCCACAATGCAGGGGAAACTGCAACAGAAATGCACAGGAGATGCTCATTACACCTACCTACAGATAGAGCCTTCCACAGCTGCAGGCATTGAAGAGTGTTCTGCTCAAGTGTGTAATTTTGCATTTCCCACTGGCTAAGAGTTTAAATTGAGTTATTGCAATTTAGTGGATATGGTCTAGCAAATAATGGCTTTAATTGCAGCTGTGGTAACTTGCTACCATACCTTAAATTACTTAGGTGTCTAGCTCCCCAGTTTAAGTCTTTGTATTCACAGAAGTCTTTGTATGTCTTTGTGTTCACAAAAGCACCCTCTGAACTATATCCTGTGTGAATTTCCCAGCAAGAAAGATATTTCTGTCGCTAGCCAAATGCATTCAGAACTCATGTTCTTCATTTGTATAACATCAGCATTATAGAAATTAAATATGATTTCATCAGTTGAGGATTATGTCTGAGGCTTTGGATGTTCCTTTCCTGCATGTACAGCTCAGATAAGTGAATAGCAGCAAGTATGTTTCGTGCTCTATCCACTCTGCATGTGCATCACTAAATAAATGCCACAGTTTTGTTTCCACCTTCCATGTAAAAAAAGGAATCAGAATTTTTGCACACTTGCTCATCTGTAAAGTTAAGACCTCCCAATAATCTTCAGCTTGAATGATTTACAAACTGTAGTCTCTGATACACCACTTCTTAAACCACAGGGTTGCCAGTTGAATAAGCATAACTAAAATGGATTTTAAATGGCACTAATATAAAAGCAGTACTGTTTCATCCTGTAAGACCCCTGTGCCCTTTAGGGAGTCAATGGATTTTCCTATTTTAGTATCATTGCCAGACTTGCTTAGTGTGACCTAACTGCTGTGTCCAAGTCACTGGTAAAAACACTGAAGAGAAACAGCCTTCAAATTGAGGCCTGGTGAGCACCACCAGTGACTGGTCACCAGTCAGATATTACTGCTTTTACTACAACTCCACCAGCCTGACTTTTCCACCTGTTGTTTACCTTCTGCTACTGCAGTGCATCACGTGCTCAGGTGTGGCTCCTCGGGTCCCCCCTGTGATAAGTAAGATTACTGATTTTGCTTCAGCTAAGTATGTTTAACCGAATATCGATAGTTCAAGGAAATAGTCACAGGCGTACGGAAAGTCTGTAGGTTCCAGGACTGACATTGGGAACTGGATTAAGGGAGCATTTGCGATCGGGGCAAGGGTGTGGTATTGCAAGGCACATAAAGAGTACAAGAAAAAATTAGTCTTTAGATATACAATAGCAAGATTTAAAAATGTCTTATATATATATTTTGGAAGAAGGGGGAAAGTTTTGCTAAACAGTATTACCAGCTAGTAACAGAAAGTCTCATTGAAGTATTTCACAGTACTACAGTATGTGTAGACATTTCAGTTAATTATCAAGCAAGTTCAATTACACAGATAAGGAACCCTAAAGTTCAAGCAAGGTGGTCATGGTGTCACCACAACTTTCAACACTTCAATAGTCAACATTGTTCAAACTTGTATTTTTTATGTTTTGTGAAAAGCTAAATGCTTTCATTTTAAAGTGAATACTTAAAATATAACAGGTTTTCTATAAAATACAATTCAAGGTGTGGAATACATTCCTACAGTCTGTTTTACTCTTGCTGCTACTAGTTCTCTATCCTTTTCTAAACTGTGTTTTAACTCTATCATGAAAGAGACTGAGGCTGGGGTGAGTTCCGCGGAGCCTAAAGATGGGTTCCAGAGACGCCCTGGGCTATTGCGGGGGCTGTCGGTACAGGGTGTAGAGGCAGCAGGAACGGGAAAGGGAGCTCGGAGCACCGCGCGAAGTTTTGTTGAAAGTCCTGAGGGAACACTTGCGGTAAATGACAAAGGACAGAGTGAATTCACGGGGGGAAAGCTATAGCGACTCAGAAGAGACACTGACCCTTTATACATATACAATAGCTTGGCCTTGCTAGTCCTCACAGCTGCTAGTAGAAGGGCCCACAGCCCTGTTTATGAGTTCCACTAACAGTCTGAAGGCAGGTCAGAAAGCCAGGGAAATTGGCTATAGATGTGACATACGTAAGACACAGGAACTGTCAGTGTGAAAGACAAGCCCTTGCTAAAGCCTGTCAACCATGAATGAAACTCTTTGTGGGATAGGCTCTCCAAAATATCAAATCTTTTATCCTTTATGGATTGTGTCAGAGTCTCTTTTTCACTTTGAAGAGATGTAATTTCTTGATATAATAGACATATTTCCATTCAGCTAGTTTGTGATGTCATTTTCAATACTCGCTGCTGTTCTCATTAGCCTTTATGAGATCTTATCAGCATTATTCTTTAAATTAGCTTCAGCCTTCATAGAAAATGGAAGATTAATAGCCAAGCTATTAATACAAATGGGGAGACCAGAACTGAACACAATACTCAAGATGTGGTCTCAATAGTGCAGAGTAGAGGGGGAGAAGAACCTCCCTCAACCTGCTGGAAATGAACTTCAGAGGAATAAAAATAGAAAGATAAGCTCACCAGTTAATATAATATCATTTACATCACCAAGTGAGAATAGTGTTAAGAATATTGAAACATGGTTTGCATATAAACTTAGTAATGTAACAAAACATACAATTCCCAATTAGTGTTTTGAATGACTCTGCTCAGCTCCTCTGTTCTGTTCTTTCTGATACTACAGATGTGGGTTTGTTGGTTTTTTTGGTTGCTTTTGTTTGCTTTCAAATGAAAAGCTTTAGCACATCAAGAAGCTCTTTCTCCTACCTGGCCCCAGCACGTAGGAGCTCTGTGGTTTAAATCCCAGCTGAGATTTGCAGGTGTAAATGCCAATAGACAAACCTTTTAAAATTGTTCTTGCTCCAGTATCAGTACTTTATGGTTTCTGAAGCCTGAAAAGATGATGTGTGCTTCTCATTGTTGGGGAGAGAAAATAGTGGATGAACCTTTACCAATGTAACTTACAACAAAACTAGAAAGACTACAAAACACAAAATGCAGAAAATACAAGTACTTCCCAAACTTCTGTGACTTTCACACTATGAAATAATTTCAGAAGACCATAGTGCTTTCCTGTGTTAATTTACAACTAGAAGACACATTTAAACTGTATCATATTGTTCTTTTTCATTGTTAGGGTAACTGCTCAGAATATATGTGTCATCAAGCTCCAGTCGATATTCCCTATTGGATATGTTAGAGAAATCAAGACAAAAATGTATTTTTGTGAATGCCTCGAGGCTGTGACTGTAACAGTTGTCACTGGCTTGAAGTTTATGGTAAAACTGGGTCCTTGTTGGTATTATTAAGACAGAACAGAGGAAAGATACCAAGTGTTGCCTCCTTTCCCTCAGCCCGTCAGCTGCGGTGTGTTGTAACTGGATTTCTTCCCAAAAAAAACAAAGCAAATGTGCCTTCAAGTATCCAGCATGTGACACTGCCAGGTTCCAGAGATCTCCTTCAGCTGTGGGATGGATATTTTGTTTCTGTTCATACTGGTCAGGGACTCCTGGGAAGTTGCTTCTCCATGGAAAGTGGAATAGCACTTAAAAAATCTAGATAAAAGCTCATTACGAGACTTCTGGTAGTTCCTTGGAACTGCTGTGATCCCTCCTTGGCAGAGATGACAGAGAAAAAGGAATTAAGGTATTCCTGTACCTCATCTATACTCTTTCAATAGCAATGAGATGCATAAACACTTCACTCATCTAAATTGTCCTGTTCCCATTAGTGCAGTCCACAAAGTGATGGAAGGCAAAGCTGAGTGAGACACTTATCTTACAGACACTGACTCACTGACTTTAACATGCTACTTTTTCCCTGCCTTTCCTTTACACTGTAAACATCAAATCTGCTATCTCATGTTATCTTGACATTGCCTAACATTCAAATAAAAAAGCTTGGCGAGGGTCAGAAGGAGGAAATGTACTCCGTATGTTTTAATGGTGAGTGACCAGAGAGTCAGTGTCCAAATTCTGCCACTGGTACAAATTAAGTGGCTAGTAGCAGAATTGGGCAGCTCTGGAGTCACACCATAATCCAAGCCCTTTTCTGGAAGGGCATAAATTGTGTCCCAGTGGACAGAACCTTTTGGTTTCATGGACTAACAGAACAATGGAAGTGCCAAGAGTCTGACAGATATTCTCATTTTAGGCTTAATATATTAAAATGCATATGATTAAAACAAAAACAAAAGAACGAATGAAACTAAACAAACTCCCAACAACACAAAGAGAGCTTAAAAGAAAGATGGAGAGAGACTTTTTAACAAGGCCAGAATAGAACAAGGGGCAATGATTTTAAACTTTAAAAGTTTAGAATAGATATGAGGAAGAGATTTCTAATGATGATGGCGATGAGACCCTAGAACAGATTGCCCAGAGAAGCTGTGGAAGAACCATCCCTAGAACTGTTCAAGGTTAGGCTGGACGGAGCTTTGAGCAACCTGTTCTAGTGGAACACTTTATCAGATGTGTTTGCCCAAGATTTGACATTGCCCAGCCTTCTCGAAAGTGGGATAGAATAACCATTATATACGCACAAAAGGTCAAACTTTAAAACAAAATGAATAAACAACTGTTCCAAAAAATCATCTCATTCAAGTCTACTCTGAAGTACCAAGGCAAAGTGGAACATCAAACAATACTGACTAACACACTGTACAGATCAGCAGCAGTGCTACAAGTCCCAAAATTTGTTTTCATTCTCTGTGTGAACACAAAAGCAGGACTTAAGAAAGTCCCAGAAAAGAAGAAAGGATAAAAAGTAATTAAGCAAGTCAACAAAGAAAAATAAGAATATAACATCAAGAGTGACTAGTGCAGTGCAGTATGGTTCAGAAAACGCTGAAACATAGAAGCTCTTGTGTCTCCTACATCCCAGGCAAGCATTGCTCCTCATCCCTGCAAATGCCATCTGAATCCTGCCTGGCCATGTGGCTGTAAAGGATAATTCAGCCCCAGTGAGGAGCTGACCCAGCTGAGGTTAACTAGGTGGCACAGGTACAGTCACCAGCCCTGAGCTCCAAGGCAGAAGGGTAGGTACAAGAGCAGCCTAAGGCTGCAGTGTCTTGCCAGGCTTCAGGCCTTCTAGAGGAGCTGAGAAGTAGAACTAATCTCACTTCAACCACAGGTCCTGTAGTTGTAGAACAATGTTCAACAGCAGACAAAGAAGCAGAACAAGTGCTATGAGCAAAAGAGCAGAGATAATATAATTTATACAATCTTATAAATTGTATAAAACCATAGTTTTACTGTATCTTAATTACTGCCTCTAGTTTTAGGTACTGTGTATCAAAAAGATATAGTAAAATGTAAAAATTCTCATGTTGGGTTAGACCAGTGGCCAAAAGCATATCGGCATGAATTATGTTTCCCCCACCACATAAATATTTCCCAAACCTTTAAAGTAAATTAGGAGTGATTACAAGGAATAAAAGCCACATCAATATTACTGGAAGGGTGGGCTCTGCTATTGACCATTAGCATTAATTTCCTGTAATATGACTGCAGGGGTTTTGTCTCTTGTAACTTTGCCAAATGCTGAACATTTGGGTTGATGTCTTCAAGTGTCATGTACCTGCTTTAAAGTTTATTTGATAAACACTTAACTTGGTTTGTAACTCCTCTGCTCAGGTGATTTTGTGGTTAGCCATCTTGCTTTAACTTCTTTTAGTTGCAAAGTAATCAAGCATGGATTGACTGGAAATGCTACTTCCATAATCTTTTTCAGCGGGAGCATGAGACAGTTCACATCAGGTGGTATCACTGGTCTTTGGGGGAGTTGAGCTGATATTGCTGTGTAGATGCTTGACAGTCTGAAGCACCAAAGCATCAGAACATTGCTGATTTTGGCCTCGCCAGAGACGTTCACAACATTGACTATTACAAGAAAACCACCAATGTAAGTACAGGGCTGCAAGCACAGGCCATCCTCCTCCTGGCAGGGAACTTGGTCATTCCTGCAGCAAGTGGCCCTTGTACCACAGATCCCTTTCTTAGAGGGTCAGAGGAGGAAGAAACCTGCTGGTGACCTTGCCTAGTCCCCTCACCATCCATTTTCTTCCTGACAAAGCAAATCTGCTCCATCTCTAGTAAAAATGGGAGTATTTGCTTTTTCAGGGGTTCATCTTGAGCTGCAGTTCAGCAGAGCATCCTCACTGCCAGCACTGCTGCCAGCCTCTGCAGAATGCTGATTTAAAAGCACATCCTGAGCACGACTGTAAGGAAAGCATCCAGAGAAAGATCAGCCAGAGACTGAAGATACAGAAATAAATGCCCAGCTCAGTTCCCAAAATAGTATGGGGATAGAAATAAATCTTAAGTGAGTGTATCAGGTGAAACTCTACTATTCATCTCTGTTTTGCTTTTTTTTTTCAGTACTCAATCCAATGAATTCATACTCATTCAGTGGGATTGCAAAGGTCCTCCTGTTTTACTATTAGAGAGACACCCAAATTAGCATGGGAATTTCTTCTGCTACTGAACACTTGGATTGGGCAAGAGCAATTCTCTAGCTTCCTTAGCTCTAATCTTCACTGGTGATGACAGGAATGGGACGTTGGTGTCTCCGAGGGAAGATCTTCCTTTGAGAATAGCAGTTGTATCCAGTTGCTTCTAACCTCCAAAGAGTTTAAATATGTCATGTGAGCACTTAGTGTGTGGAAAGGACCAGATACAGTAATAATTGCAGTGGTGCTACAAAGAAACCTTGGTAGACACCTGATCTGTGCCATGTATTGTGGTCTTTGGTCTTTAGTGCTGTACCCTGTCACAGCTGGAGTACTGTGTCCAGTGTTCTGGGCTCCCCCGTTCAAGAGAGACAAGGAACTGCTGGAGAGAGTCCAACAGAGGACTAGAACATCTCTCCTAGAAGGAAAGGCTGAGAGTCCTGGGGCTGTTTAGCCTGAAGAAGATTGAGAGGGGATCTAATCAGTGCTTACAAATATCTAAAGAGTAGGTGTGAAAAGAATGGGGCCAAACTCTTTTCAACTGCTCTCACAGGTAATCCATCCAAGAACTTAGTGTCAAATTAAATGGAAAGTTTATCTTTTCAATGTTAGATATATCTGAGTTACAGAAACAGCACAAAGTCACCAAAGAATGATCTCAGATTAACATACTACTCAAACTTTTAAAGCCTCTTCATCTACATTCTATACTATAGAAATGGACAGCTGGTCTAAATGACCTTAAAGGTTCTTTCCAACACATTCCATGACCCCTGATTCCAGCTTACTACCCTCAGACTCTTGTCTGGGGGGACTGATTCCAGCCCCTTCCCCTTTCAAATCTAGTTTAAAGCCCCGTCAATGAGACTTGCCAGTTCCCTTCCTAGAATCTTTTTCTCTCTGAGGGATAGGCCATTCTCGTACACTCTGATCTTTCCCCTCCTCTGGGACAGATGTACTCCTTCTGTTGCCAGCTGACCTGGTGCAGTAGAAAGTTCTCAGATATTTTTTTTGAGAATATATTCATTAAAAACAGAAGTGGTAGCTGACACCTCCCCTCCTTGTCACCTGCAGGAGATCTCCTAGTAAACTGGGACCCCAGCACATATTTGACAACTCCTTATTCACTACAAATCTTTTCCCAACAGTTCCCCAGGGTGTGTTATTCCAATAGACAGCAGCATCCCAATGTTGCTCTAGATACCACCAAGTAACACCTTTTCCTACAGCACAAAGCAGCATCACAAAACCAGTGCCGTAATATTTACACTTCTGGCACTACCTTCTCACTTAGCTTTATAACTTTTTAAGATATTATTTGGCCTGCAATATTTCAGTTAATATTTTCCTTTTGCAAGACACCTTCCACCTCTAATGGTCTTGTGGCTAAAGCACACCTGCAGCCTTCACTCTCAGGAAAGGGAGGGCTCCAAGTACCCCCCAGATCCTGCACAACTACGCCCAGCAACAGGTATCACTGACAGGAATCCTCAGGCAAATTGGTCTGATGACATGGCTCGAGTTTGGGGTTGGCAGGTCAGTAAACTAAACACATTCTGCATTACGTCATTTCTTAGTCAGGATAGAAAAGCAACATAAAGATACAGCCTAGCATGAGAGAAGAGCCATGCTGACATTTCTAGCACAAGAAGAATATACACCAAAAAATGTAAAGCAATACTTTTAAGACAGGAAGACCATGAAATAAAGCACTGAATTTAATATGAACTAGAAAAAAAAAAGAATATTTTCTTAAAAGTGACCAAAAAATAAAACAAAAAAAAATAGGTCTTGATTTGCCAACCTTTTAGAGGATGCAGCTGTTGTGGTTCTCCTTGATCTAATGGTTTAAGCAGTCACATTATTTCTGGGCAAGTCAAGTACCAAGATGTTAGGCAGTGACATAAACATCTTAAAGACCCCCAACATCTCTCTCCTGCAGCTGAAGCAAGAACAGGACCGAGTGCGAAGAGAGCTTGGGGGCTGCTGACAATGTGACTCCCCTCTGCCCAGGTCAGCCCTCTCTGAACAAAGGCATCTCCTCCTGGTCCATGAGCCATCCCAGCCCAGGAGGAACACCAGACACTGTCTGCAGGAGGGGAAGGCACCCCTTGACTGCCCGTGGCCAGGAGAGGGGTCCTGCAGTGGGGAAATGTTCTATTTCAGCAGCACAATCAAGAAATGCTTCAATAGCAGGCAAAATGTGAAGGTACTACCTAATTTATTTTGTCCTAAATATATATAAATATCAATATATATAAATATACAGAACCAGTGTACAGAGAGATACCCAGCCAAGTCATACTTGGCATACATATGGTTTTTATGCATAGTCTTCCAAGAATAAATAGGTATTTCCATTTTCTCAGCCCATAGGGAAACAGGAAAGTAATGTTACACCCAGAGAATGCCTACACTGAACGGGAAGAAATGCCTCTTTAAGGCTCTGCTCAAAAATAAATTACATTGATTTAAATTACATTGATATTTAAATAAATTTATTTAAATCAGTGCAAGTTTCTTCATGTAGATATTTGAATTCTTTACAACCAATATATAGCAAATGAGTTTAAAATGTGGACCTTTTCCAATTTCTGTGATTTATCTATAAATTATTTTAAAAAGTTAATAACCAGATCAAGTGTCTCAGAAATATCTACATGTCTTATTGAAAAACTTGCACAGTGATATTGTTGGTCTGTGCTTGCTTTTGGATATTATGCTTCCAGTTCATTCATACATATCTGGAAATGTATTTTATGCTGTACAGTTTTGTACTGGCACTCAGACTAATCCTTTCAAATGTTTTCCTGTTTCTTTTTTTGTCTTTTTTCTACAAGAACATGGTTTTGAAATCCTAAGATGGGCTGAGCACTAAGGCCTTCAGAGACAGAATCTCCAAACATGATACAGCTAGGAGTCCCCTGGCAAGCCAAACACTGCAGCGTTGAAGACTATAGTGGCAATATGTTAAAACAGGCACACTTAAACAAATCTGCCTTGGAAGATGAGACATGCTCTTACTCTGGATGAAATGATGTTGAGCAAAGCATTGCTTGTATTTGCTTGCATACACACACATCACACAGTGAGCAGTGGTTAGACAAAACCAAAAAGAAGAAAGAGAGAGCGAGAAGGAAGGAGAGAAGGGAGGAAAGAGAGGCAAAGAGAAGTGGACAAAGGCTGAATTGCTTCAAATCACTTATCACCATGAATGCTCATTAATAGAAATTACTTTCCAAGAGAGTGTGCTTGGGTGATTCCCTTAAATATCACATACATATCTGCCAGATGATCTGAATGCTTCCCTGGGATGCAGAGTGCTCATGCCCTTTTTTTTGCCTAGTCCTGAAGTGTGGCAGATTGCTAATGCAAGCTGGAGAAAGAAATGGCATCAGTATTCACCCTGCTTGCAAGGCTGATGTAGTGGTGATTGCTCCCCTCCCAGACCCACAGTCACGGTGTGTGTTTGGTGCACTAGGTGGGGATGGCAGTTTTATTCAGGAATGTATGTTTTGTGATGTGATGACAAATAAAAATAAATATAAAGGGATATAACATCCCTTTAGATGCTTCAGGTTTTGCCCTGAATTCTGATGCTCCTCCCCTTGGGCCACCTCTTTGATGTCTTCCCCCTTCTCTTCTCTCCACCTGTCCCTAAAGCTTTATCCTTGGGCCACTCTTGGTTTGTTATTCTTGGTACTGCTGGACCATTTAATGAAGTTGTGGTAGCTTCTCCTTGGAGAAGAGTTTTGATGCTGCAGCCCAGGCCAAGTCCCATAACTGATTACAAAAGAGGTTTGTGGAAGGCAAAGGTATAAAAGTGGTCAAAAAGGCATGGGGGTTGGACTCAGTGATCTCCAGAGGTCCTTTCCAACCCTTAACATTCTATGATTCTATGAAAAGACTGCTTTAAAGGTAAAGGTAGAGGTAGTTACTGGGTTATTCTAGGTTGGAAAAGATAAACTGCATGAAATATTCCCATATATAAACCTTTCTGTGGTACTTCTGGGAATTGGTTCTCTTGGGGCTTTCCCCTTTCTGCCTTGGTCCAGATGCAAGGCCTGGGCACACTCTTCAGATGCAACTCTGGCAGCATTTGGCTCTTGTTGCTTGCTTGGTGACAACAAGGCAAGTTGCCTAACTTCTCAGCTGATTTAAATGCTGTCCCAGGACAATTAATGCCCTTTGGTAATGCAGAACCCTGATAACTGGATGTGCACACTTTGTAAAAATGGAATCAGCAAATGGAGAATCATTTAACTTTCAGAAATCACAGGAGCTAATTTCCTGGTCTCTGAAATTTATTGCTACAATTACATATTGTCATCCAACAAAGGAGTTTTGGATTAGGTTTCTTCATAAGAAAACGATGGTCTGTTTTTGGTCGATTTTTCTGGTAGCAAACAAAATGAAAACAAACCAGGTGATTCTTCCTTCATTGTTTTGCATCCTTTTCTGTAACCCTGTGTTTTCATTTTTTTCTCTATGAATCTGCAAAGGACATTTGAAATTAATAAGAAGACCTGATAGTTCACTAAACTGGAGAAACACTGAAAGCAGTACTAAAAAAATGTATAAAATAGATCAAGTAAGCAGTAGGGGAAAAAAAAGTGTGTTACTGTGAAGCTCTCAGTTACCACACTCTTCAATTTTGAACAGAAATATAAACAGGTTAAAAATGTTAAATTAATTATATGACTTTATACTTAGCTGCCTGTTGACCTCAGATGGGGTTCTATATTGGGATTTGCTTATTAAAATATTAACATAGGCTTGGTTTACCTTTTTGCTATCTGGTTTTATTCACTTATTTTCTAAATATTATTTGAATCCATGGCAAAAACAATTGCAATAGTTCGAAATATTATTGTTACTAATACTATTTGTTACTCTCAGTAGTATTCTATAGCAATCACCAAAATACAGACCCTACAGGGGTATCTCTCTGAAACTGTAAACAAGATTAGGTTGTGAGAAAACTCACTGCATTGTAGCAGGTTTATCTGAAGAGAGTTGTATTTTGGATTCGCTTTTTCATTTGTACATAATGCAGTAGAATTATTTGTATTGATCTGCCACATCTTGCTCTACAACCAGAGTTAATGAGATACATGTATGTTTCCTCATCTACATATATACCTAAAACTTAAACCTAGGTCTGCCACAAGGCAGAACCCTTCCCTGTGCTGTTTTGTCCATTCACCTGTAAAATAGCCAGAAGAGTAATCGTATCTTTTCAGTCTGAATGGCTCTCTTTAAAACAAGCAGTCAAAAATCCTCCAGGGATCAAACGGCTGTTCAGCCCAGGTGCCAAAGAAGAGGGGAAATCAACGTTAAGTAGCACCTTCCTCACGGGCATTCTGAAACAAATCCAACACCAAGAAGAAGAATCACTTCAGTACTCATGGGAGAAGTGAAACACTATTCAAATCAATGCAGAGCAGGTAAACACATCCTCTCTCAAATTGCATTTTAGAGCAATATTTTATTAAGGTTAATGCTACTTTTCAAGTTGTTGTGGGGAACTGGGGAGAAAATAATCCTTGACTTTCAAAAAATTGTGCTTTGAAGCCTTCAGGTGATCTTTTTTGTTTTTACTTCATCTATACTGTGTGTGACTCATAAGGGACAATGGTAATGGTAATAGGGTACCATTATGATGTTTGTGTACACTTTATTAATATTTTATTTATGGTTAATGGATATTCCACACAACTTTCCTTATATGTTAATAAGCATTTGCTAAATTTTTAATTCCAATTGCAAATTGATAATTCTTTTACAGATTCACAGATTCACAGATATTAGGGGTTGGAAAGGACCTAGATACAGTTCTGTGATAGAAGTGACATGTCATATCTGAAATGGGCCAGAAACTTCCTTTCATCAGCGTACTCTGCTCGCTAACTATGGGTCAGTCCAAAAGCCTAGTCAGAATTGCAGTGACTGTAACACCATGGAGACCTTGCTATGTAGCCTAAATGAAACTGAAGTTCTTTCATGCAGTCTGTTAGCATTATAAGCAAGATGAATGTACAAGTGACAGTTTCTTTCATA
>WUAM01008927.1:0-23230 GCA_024336885.1 Actenoides hombroni | reverse complement strand
GCACAGGAATTATAACAGAAAAACAGATGAAAAGCAGATTATTGTAGCAGGGAAATAAAACTTTCAGACAGCTGGTGTTCCTCTGTTAATGAAGATATAAACCAAAATCACTCCTGTGATATTGCAATTGTTTTTATGCAAACAATTTATCATTTAAGTTCAGCCATGAGCTGATGATAAAAATGAACTCAAGTGATAAAATTAATTTTCCATCTCAGACAATATCTTCCAATAGGGAGCCTTTCAATGCATTCAAACAAATTCCCTCACTTTGCATACGTTTTAATGTTCCCATACAGGGCTGGAACACACAGGCTGTTGTTTGGGATGGTGCCCAGCCAACCAAAAACAACCACTGGTTGCTGATGGAGCTTGAATAGGAGTCCACTGAGCACTGCAAATCCTTGTGATTTACTGTAGTCAGGGCTGGCTTGGGCAGAAAAAGATCTGAGACCACCACAAACAGAAGCATTTATGTACTTGTCTGGACTGGACAATTTACTAAACTAAAACAAATAAAGAAAGTTTAGTCAAGCCTATTTCCCCAAAAAGCAGTAAAAAAGCAAAGTATTGGGTGATCAAACCTTACCTTTGCTCCCAAACCCTATAAACACCTAGAATAATCCAACACAACAGTGAGAACATCTTCCCAATATACTACCTACAGGACCTGTGCTGCTTGGCAAATGTAATCTATGGGCTATGCTGCTGACTGGTGTAACAAGCACTGTCCTTGTCGAAAACCAATATAGCCTTCCATTTCAGTGCTATGCCTTATGGATCTCTACTTCATACATGCACTGTCATCTTTGCATTACTTCACCAGCCAACTGACGAATAATTAATATTTCCCCAAATGTAACGTAACATTCTAAGTACTGCAGGATGTTGCTGTTGTGTCAGAATATCACGTATATTGAAAACCAAATGTTTCTAGCAGGAATATCAAGTAGATAATTTTTATGTGAAACCCACACAACCAGGAGCTGAAAGAGGTGGTGTGTCCAGAAACACCAAAATACTGATCCATAATGATTTGAAACTCACACACACCTTTAGAACACATGAAACAGCTTCAGACACAACAGTACCTAATTTTACACTGAAAACTCATATAATTATGCACTTCTAAACATATTTCTTTGAAAGTCAAGGAGTGGTATAGGTTGCCCAAAGAAGTTGTGTAGTCTTTATCCTTGAAGGTTTTCAAGCTCTGACTGGTTAAAACCCTAAACAATCTGATCTGACCTCACCGATTACAGTGCTTCAAGCAGAAGGTTGGCCTAGAGAACTCCTGGAGTCCCTTCCAACCTCACTTAATTCTATAAACCTGTGAACTGAAGTTTCTGACCTTGTTTTGTTAAAGATATTTTAAATGCACCAGCTCAGTTGATGGAAGCAAATGAAGCTGTATTTACAAGCAAACTAATCCAGAAATAGGAAATGCAATGAATATATATGAAATATACAATATTTACATGTATTTACAATTTATAAACAGCATAAGAACCCCCCTAGACAAAACCAGGGGGCTTCCAATAGCTTTTCCCTCTCCACCCCCTTCCCCTCAACTGCAATGGAAAAAAGAGAAAGAGAAGAGAAAAGCAGAGCTCCCCAGGGATGTATTGTAAAGATCACTACTGTTATCACAGGTGTTAAGATTTAAAAGAACTTTTTAGCTGTTTTTGGATTTGATGTGCTTTCCACTCCTAACCATTCATTTAGATTCTGGATGAGATGAGAAAGTACTGACCAGAACTCATGTTCAGAATCAAAGAAACAAATACAGCAATTCTGTCTTTTAAAGGAAGGATTTTAATTGAATGCTATATTCTCCTCCAAGGATGAGAGATTAGAATGTTTTTTAAAAACAGAAGAAAAAAATTCAGAAATCACAAGGTTGGTAGAATGAAAAACTTTTTATTGGCTTACTGGGAAATATGAAGAGAAAGTCTATGTATAAAATATTTCATATAGTATTTTTGCTTTAGACTAAGTTAGAAGGATGTAAACATACTTTTAGAGGTCATTAATCTATGAAGAAAAATGGAAATACTTCAGGTTCTGTGGCCCTCACAAAACAATCAGGGAAAAAAAGGTGCAGGACTATATTCATGAGTTTCAAGCTGAGGAATGACAGTGATTAGGGCATGATTTCCACACACAATTTTTCCCTCCTCAAGCACTTCCACAGCTTTAGAAAGATAAACCTCACCCTGCAAGATCCTTGGAAGTGATCTTTGGGGTAGGGTTTAAGGTCATTTCCTCAAGATCTCACAGCACACAGCAGAAACATGAAAAAAGTTTTGAATGACATATAAAGATGATTTCTGCCTGGCTTTCAAGATACAGACTCTATAACTGTGTTCAAAGACAACAAGCTGAGTATTTTTCTTCCACAAAGAATTGTAACTAATGCAAATGGTAGCAAAAGAAAAATTTCCTTTGGATTGTAATATCCACTATCTGAAATAGACTTTGAACTCCATAGTTGCTACTTTGCTTAGAGTTTTATTCCAGGAATTGACAGGCAGGCCCACATTTAAAATTAGCAGCTCATAATTAACACTGAAGTCAGTCAAGACAGACAGATATTGATGCTAAGAGAACAGGATTTTATTCATGATTCCTACAAAATATTACGAACCCAATATCATAGAATGTAACATGCAAAGATTGTGTTTGGAGAATATTTTCTTTAGATGATAGATAGAAAGGTCAAGAGGGAAGCTGGCTGCATGGGAAATGACAGGCAAGAACACTTAGGAGGCAGAGAGGTCCTCTTCTGCCTCTTTAGAAACTAAGTATGAGTGCTGTCCCTCAGTAAGGCTTAGTTTTTGCTTATGCAATCTTATCAGTAATTTAAAGATCACTTTATTGGATATATAGTGGGTGTATTTTAAGGACAAGTTTTAATACTCCTCTTGAGTTTACAGGATTTCCACTCTGAAATAGTTTTTTCTTCTTACCTTTTTTGTTGTCATAGCTGAAAGGTTCTGGATTTGTCCCTAAACAATTTTGCCTCAAAGGCGAAAGGCTGGTTGAAATGTGCAACATCTTTATCTTCAGACTGCTTGTCTGTGATAAAGGTTCATTGCCCTTGAATGAAACGTTTAAAAAAATATAATAAAAATAATTTGAGCATATGCCTTGTTTTGCCTATTGTGGTAGATGGTCATTTTGCAATTCCAGGCTCACACTCTATGCCTTACAGCAAAAGATTCCTTTCAAACTCCCCTCTACTTCTGCATGTGTAAAATCCCACCTTTGTGATATTCTTTCAATAGGGTGCATGTTTGTTTCTGTTGGACATGACTTCACAGAAGGTCTTTGCTCACAGCACCATGGTTTTTACCCCGCAGATCTTCCCTGACTCTTCATATTGTTGCATTTATTTTTGTATGCACTCTGATAAAATTTTCCTTTGTTTTCACGTTTGCGTTAACCAATACTTCTGGCAAAAGATACAGCACAAATTTGAAAGATATTTTCATTTTTCTCCTTTCTCTTTAGCTGCTAAGCAAAACCTGAAAATATCATTCATAACAGTACATGATCATATGATAGCACCTCTCTGAAGGCAAATTGTTTCTTGAAAAAGTTCAGATGATCAAGGAGGAAAAGTAGGAATCATAATCTACTTTAATGGAGCTAATATAAATTGGAGGCTAAAACTGAACAAGACTGAAGCTAAGAGAAAAAAGGCAGCTTAAACAGCTGCTGAATTAACGATGCTAAAATACGTGGCTCCCACTAAGAAAGGAGTGGGGTGAAATTTTGATTTTTCCAGTTCCCATTCTCTCTACCATTTTTATTCTGCTATTTCCAGACTACTAGTCTGGAAAAGATTATAATTAATCACCCATGACAACATATTTACTGCACAGATTCTGGGCAACGGGAAGGTTATCTCCTCCACAGAGAGATGCTCCAGGCCCCTTCAGCATCTTTGTGGCCTTTGCTGGACTCTCTCCAGTAGTTCCCTGTCTCTCTTGAACTGGGGAACCTAGAACTGGTTCTATGACTCCAGCTGTGTTCTCAGTGGGGCAGAGTAGAGGGGCAGGAGAACCTCCCTTGACTTGGGCACACTCCTCTTCATGCACCTCAGGAGACCATTGGCCTTCTTGGCAATGAAGGCACAAAGAACAACCACAAAACTTCAATAGGACCAGCATTTCATCTCATACCTTCAAGTGAAGCCTCAATATTTCAAGTAGAAACAAAAAGTAACATGTAGTTTTGCAATGATAACAGTGCTATTGATTCAGAAAAGGCTCTGTAATAAAGCTACCTTCTGCTTGCTAAAATGTCTCTTTGGGGGGTGGTGGGTGGTACACACGACAAATTATGACAAATTGTAGTAAGATTATCTCTGGGTGAGGTTTGGACAAGTGCCAGACTAAAAACTCACTTTTAGTAGACTCAGCACCAGTGACTTAGCACCAGCAGTTTCATGGACAGCTCTTAGTCCAAGGGAGGAATTTTCTGCTTGTTCCAGAGCAGATGGGACAAGGCAGTTGGGAGGCTAATGAGTCATTGAGGAAACTCCACTGGACTTGGCTCCCACGCTGGTTTTTTAGCTGATTTTTGCTTTGGCTCCAATATAGAGATAGATTAGAAGGTGCAACAAAAAATGTTTGGCATCCTTTTACAGCACAGTGTTCAAAGGTGACTTTTTTTTATCAGAGACAAGATAGAGGGAAAAGCTGACACAGAGACATCTACTGGTAAAGTAGAGTAGTATTGAATACACTTTAACCTTCTGGAGAGGCTTCTTGTGCTGAAATGAGCCTTTGTATCTTGACTAATGGATTTTAGTTGATTTGATTCGAACTAAAAAACTTGTCTTTTCTTGCTTGTTTTTAAAAAGGACTTCCAGGTTCAACATCTTGAATCTGAAAGCAGTTTCAAAATGAAATATCAGATAATTTACTTATTAAAATATTGAAATAATTTCAACATCTTTTTCAATTTATTTTTTTTTAATTCAAACTCATCACCAAATTTGACCTATTTTTATAAAAAGTATGTATTGCTATCCCAAATATTACATTTTCAGCGGGTGATAGGTTGAATCAATGGTCTCAAAGGTCTTTTCCAACCTGGTTAGTTCTATTCTATTCTATTCTATTCTATTCTATTCTATTCTATACAAAAATACTGGTAGCAGAAAATACAGATATGTGAGATTATGGGTGAAGTGGTATGGTCTGGGCTTCTAGAAAAACATCTCCCTTTGAGCATTACATTTATATGCATGAGCACTATTTTATTTTCAGTAGCAGACAGACTCTGGTTGGCAGATTTCTACAGCAGATTTCTTTCATTACAGCCATTCTGCCTCCCTCTGTTTTCCACAGGTTCACTTGAAATCATTCAGCAGAGAATTTACAAGTCATAAAACTGCATTATTCAGTTATGAAGTAACAACCTCATCACCATGACTTGAGCAAGGGCTCATAAAAGCTAAGAGTCTGATGTATAAGCAGAATTGCCACCTATGGAAGACATGGTTTTCAGCTGATGCACACGTGGATGTGTGTACGTGCACACAACTGCTTGCACAGTTAAAGTTTCTCTTGCCCTCCCTCAGAAACAGAATCATAAATCTTGTTTCTCTAATAAAGGCATTTAAAGCACACAGTTATGAAAATGTTCTCTGTATTTCAGTGCTGGGGATGTCACTGACAGTAGGAGGCATTTATCTTCCCTGTCATTTAGTTTCCTTGCCGAAGTCTCTAGGGACAAGACCCTCATGTCCACTCACATTCATAACCAATAAATGAAGTTTAAATTCTTCGGAAGATTCGATTATCACTATAAAAATCTGGAATACTTAAAGTCATTTTCTGTTTGTTGCCCTTTAAGAAGCTACATTTAGCAACTACAGAATTCCTGAATTACTGAAATTCTCATCTTCCTTCTACAAGAGGGTATAGCATTGACAACTGATTGTCTGAAAGACTGTGTTCTCCCATGCAAGCACATTAAATACCTAACCTCTAACATGGCCTACATTTTAAAGTGTATTATTATGCCAAAGTCTAATTGTATTTCTCTGACATCAATACTATTGTTAAAAACATAGCAGTATAAAGAATGCAACCAGTTGCTCTACTTTCATTCAGCTGCTCTATAAAATTACTCAGTAGTACTTGAAAAGTACTTTGAACAGACACAGAAATAAACGAGACATTTCACTTTCTAGCTAGCTCTAACCCCTGCCCACCTGATGCTCCAGGTCAGCCCTTGCAGGACCAGTGTGTCTTTAACCCCTTTGGTACCAAACCACAAGAAAAGATCGAGGTGGCTTTTGGGAACACCCAGAAAGCTCAAATCCTAGCTCCAGTCATAGAATAATAGAATTATTTAGGTCAGAAAAGACCTTTTAAAACCATTGAGTCTAACACTGCCGGGTGTCAGCACTAAATCATGTGCCTAAACTGCGATTCAAGTAAGCTGAACATGACAGAGCCTGAGTTCTGCATGTGCTCAGTTCACGTGTTAGCATATTGACTGCACACGTGCTGCACCACTCCTTGTCCATCTGGGTGGAATGTGGTAGCACATAAGAGCTCTCTGCTTACTTTAATGTAAATTGGTGCTAGGTTTCACTGCTTTTTTTTTCTGCATGGGAATGAACAGCTAATATGAATGAAAAGACATAGCCAGAAATTAGAAAATTTAGAAATTTTAGGTGGTTAACAAAGTGAGCTTGGCCCAGGGTTGTTTTCTCTGAGGGGAACATATTTATGGCCATTGATAGGAGGTTGATTGATGTTTTAAGAATACCTGAGAGATGGTCAGTTGTTTTCATTTCACCCAAAACTGCAAATCCATCTTTGTGTGTGTGAATGTCTTCATCAGAAAAGAAATATGTCTAAAAGAAGAGGATTGAAAGAATGTATGTTGCATTCCTGCTGTATGTTAATCCCTGCCACTAAGGACTGCGAATTTCTTATTAGTGTATTGGTATTGTCAAGCATCCTAGGTTATTTCTCTTCATTTCAAAAGCCACCTATGAGATAATTCTTTCACATTTACAGTAAGTTTGCTTACATTTATTAATAGATACTGGGTGTAAATCACCCTGGGAAACCTGACATAAAAGCACATTTGTTTACGCTTAAATATTGTGATAAGGTGTGGAGTTATGTGAGCTGAAGTGCTTTGGAAATTGGGACATAACTGGGGAAAAATGCACCTAAAGTGCTGAAAGCACTTTTAGAGGAGAGAAATCCACGGGGAGCCATAGCTGGTAGAGAGGCTGGCAGCCATATCAGAGAGATGAATACCTTTCTCTCTTTTATACCTTCAGAAAAAACACCAAAGCATACTGAGTAATAGAAATGGGCTAGTAGTGCTATGCAATAAGAAGTTGATGAAGCCAGACTTGTCTGGCAGTTTATGATATCAGCCCTCCAACTGCTCTTACTAGATCATGGTTGGACTGAGATCACAAGATCAGTTCACAACCTCTCAGCTAATCTTGCAGCACCAAGTCAGTTCAGCTGATGTGGCACTGATTTAACACACCCAGGGATTGTTCAGGCATCAAATGGGAGCCCAGAATGGCTGTAGATACACCACACCCAGTATTGAGCCAAAACCCATTCAGTGACTCAGCATAAACTCATTTTGACTCACATATAAACTGATAAATTGGGTTCTTTCAGGGAATACTTGTGCATGACCCTCACTTTGTCTTTGAATTGCAAAAAACTGTGGCCCATCACATTATCCCACAATGTGAACAGAAGTGAAGACTGGTAGGGCCATTCAGCTTTGGAATGTATTCATTGTTTCTGGGGGGAAAAATCAACAACCCAGGGGATTAAAAGCTCAGGATCAGCCTAAAAAAATGGGCTGTGAGGCATCCAGGGGTGAGGATGGCTTAGGAAAAAGACTGTAGACCTGGAGGAATCAAATCTAGACCCTGGTAACTGCCATTCATTGTGTTTATTGATGCAGGCATTACAAGGAATGATTTCTGATTTCATTGTGACCACTGAGATTGTTCTTGTTGAGGATACTGCACATAGTGAAAAAGACCCAAGGAGGTATTCTGAGGTTGAAGGAAGGTGTTGAGTTAAGTTCTGGAAATAGCTTTTCCAAGCAGCCAGAGAGAACAAATCCCAGTGTTTCTTCAGGGATTTGGCTGGCTGTGCACATTGCTGTCCTGGTTGGACTGCTACCACTTGCCTGGCTCAGGTTGGGCCCTCTCAGCAGGGTCTTGGCTCCATGAAAGCTTCCTTCAGCTCTCTGTGCAGGGAGTGTGCTGTGAAACTACTGATTATTTACCAAGCGTTCTAGATTTGGGGGGAGGCGGAGTGGAATCATGGCCTATTTGGTGTGTTAATTGATGTGTTCTCTCTGCTCATTTTGCCAGTGCTGGGAATTTTTATGAATGTGGTAAAAAATACTGTTCTTCCTATCTGCTCATCTTATACACGTCAACATGGGGATATATCAGTGTCAAAAGGGACACGACAGTTTCAAAAGGTACTTAAATTGTAACATCCATGTTACTCCTCCTTAAATACATGGCAGCAACAAGTGGCATTTATGGTTTTGGAAATTCTTCATTCCAGAGTATTAAACTTTTCATAGAAAACATTATTTGCCAATTAAAGCTACATAAACATTAGTGTTTTGTCCAGTTTAGATTTTAAGCAATCTGTTCTTTTTCTAATTTGTGATATTAGAATCATAGAAATGTCTGGGTTGAAAGGGACCTCTAAGGACCCAACACTTGCCCTTCCTTTTTGAAGTTCAACCAGGTGACTTCAGTTTGAGCTCAACTACTCTTTAGGCACAGAGAGCAAAGAAACCCTCAAACGCCTTATCTCTGTTCTCATCACCACCTGCTGATTCCTTTGCCTTGAAGACTGATCTTGGTCTTTTGCAGATACATCCTAAACTGCTACAAGGGTTATGACCCTGACCCAGTTTGGACCTACATGAAGGGACAATAACAATCCCCTTAAGTCACTGTACTTGATACATGGTTGCTGGCCTCTTAATTGATGCATCATCACTGACAGTCTCCTGTTCTCTGCCTGTGTTTCAGTTGCCCTGTTGTCCTCCCTTTCTGCACACCATACTTGCAAGAGCAAGCAGAGTGTCAGTACCCATCCTGACAAAACTTTTGTTATGAATTATAGCCTAGAAGTTTAAATTAGGCTTTGCAAAAAGAAGCAACTTGCAGTGTGGAACCTCTTGAGCATAATGTCAGCAGACATTATCTCACCCTCAAAACAAGAACATATGTGAATTGTAGAATAGCATCGGAAGGAGGTTTAGAGGAGTGGGAGACATGATTAGAGAGAAGCTCCCTTATTCCTTATTTATCGTACGGGTCTCATAGGAACCCCTTACAGCAATGGTGCTAATACTGCCTATTTAAAACATGCAAGAAAATGATAGGTAAAACCCAGTTTAAATCATTTATATTAAGATTTCCACTCAAGCAAGAAGTTCTTTACACTAACTTTGAGATCAGTTTGTCTGTTGTGCCTGGCTCAGTATTTTCACCAAGAAAGTTTTTAAACTTGCAGTTCATTCTTACCCTGTTCTCAGCCAAAGATTTTAATGCACAGAACCAAGACCCTCTTCAAGCTGCAGCACCTCTGAGTGGTAACTTTCAAAGACCCTGTACATGCCAGTGTAAGACACCTACTGGTTAGAGCACTGAGTCAAGCAGTGGAAAGCCTGTGAGAGGAAGGGAAAACACAGCAGCATCTTCCAGCCTGGGGTGAGAGTCTCTCATCCCCTTCTCCTGGTGTGCTGCAAAGGCACAGGGAGTCAGAGACAACCTGGGCAAGGAAGAGAGGCATTTTGCCTGAGTTTCCACCCAGTGGCATCTGTGGCTGTTACCCAGCAAACCTTTACTGGTTTATTTTCTATGTGGCTACTAATCTCAGTTCAGGGGTGGCCACAGAGGTGGTTGAAGAGCATTCTCTGATCTTACCCACCCACTGTTGTCTGAGATGTGAAGGTCAGTATCAGGTTATTTCTCCTGTAGGTTTTGTTCCTCCATAGAGATTTTTATACCTTGTGTTATATGTTTCTTGTTTATCAAGGGAATTTTCAGTCTCTGAGGTGTCTGTGCTCTCAAAACGACTGGTACATGGCTGCTAGGAGCCATCCACTTGTGCAGGATGGGAGAGGGCTGGAAAGCAGGGGGTAGAGCCTGGGATACTTCAGTTTGCATAAAGTCTGTGAGAACATGAGTGAGGAGGAAGAAGGCAGCTTGAGAAACTATGAAAACAAGTATTCTTCTGCTGCTTCGAGTCTCCTGACCAGTTAAGAATGCCATACAGGCTGCTTTGCATACAGTTTTAATCATGAGCTCCCATATTTGCTCTGCTGCTGACCTGGAAAGAATGTTAACTGCTGTTCAGAAAGAGGCTGAAGCCTGGGATGGCTGAGCCTGTTGTACCAGCTGAGACAAATTTTCCCCCTGCTGTCCAAGTTGCAAGGAGCAGCAGGAGACATAGCCCATCTTTTCCACTATGGATGTCACTCCTCAAAATTAGTCCCAAGTTACTGTAGATACCATTTGAAACTATGATATTTGAAGGAGATGAATTAATCACTTTAGAGCCTGAAACACAGCTTCCTGGTAAAGACCCAGACACCCTCTGTGAAATGGAACCTTGGGAGGTGGTAGGGTAGAGAGCAGACAAGGTAAAGGACATCTGTGGTTGACCTGTGTGGTGCACATGTTTGAAATGTGCACCAATGTGCACATTGACCAATGACCCTTTAGATGAGTTTTGTGTGGCTGAAGTGGAAAAGTCCTTCTAGAGAGGCTGGAGACAAAATTAATCTGCTATTGAACTATATAGGAGAACACTACTGCTGGCCTTCTTCACTGACAGCTGTGACCTTATTTGCACCCAAACAACCTACCTTAAAATTTTGTAGATATGTAAAAAAAAAGAAAAAAATATGGTTTTTTAGCATTGTCATAAAACCAGTTATTTCAGTTACTATAATTCATAACTTCATCTTTTTCCTTAGTCATGGAAAACAGACAGTTATTTTATTATTCAGCAACTGTCCCAGGAAGGTCAAGTAACAGGTAAAACACTAAGAAGAGACAAGGAATAAAAGAAAAATGAAGTCTTCTGCTTGAGGTTTTCCCCTCAGGCCTTTCAGCTGGGCAGACTTCACTGCTGGGTTACTAATGGTGGTGGGGAGGAGTACACCTTGATGGCAGCAGAGAAGTAGTATTAGGGTATTTTCTCTTCTTAGATGAAAAGCCCAACAACCACCCCAGGTATCAGTATAGGTTGGGGACTGACCTGTTGGAACGCAGTGAAGGGGAAAAGGATCTGGGGGTCCTAGTTGGTGGGAGGCTGACCATGAACCAGCAATGTGCTTTTGTGGCCAAGAGGGCCAATGCCATTCTGGGGTGCATTAAAAGGGGTGTGGCTAGAAGGTGGAGAGTTCTTCTTCCCCTCTACTATTCCCTGGTAAGGCCACATCTGGAGTAAGGTAGGAAAAGTGGAAACTCTTGAAAGTAAGTGATTGTGAATGTGTTGTCTTATTTATCAAACAGACACAGTGGCAAACATAAAAATATGTTTTCATAACTGTTTTGTTATCATTACATAGATGGAAGATAAAATTCCATCTCTGCCATCATTCCAACTAATTACTACACTAAACCTCTGTAAAGCTTGTGCCAAAACTAAGCTTTCAAACACTTGTAAGTGCAAAGGCGAGACAGTCCCAACCAAAAGCATCTCCTGCTGGGTACCTCAAGGCAACGGAAAGATCAAGTGCCAGTACACACTGACACCATTATGGACAGAATCCCTCCCTGGCAATGACAAACTACTGCAATACACCCCTGAGGAAGCAGAGTCTGCTGCAGATACTAATGGAGCACAGAAATCCTCTATGAGGAGACTGTCCACTGCAGCCCCATGTGAAACAAGGGAATAGCATACATTAAAGTATACTTTTTTTCATAAGGAACAGCTGAAGAACTTTACATTTCCTTAGAGTTCAGAATTTCCTTATGTACTTGAAGAGTAAACAAATAGGAAACTTGCAGCCTGGTGGAAAGCAATACATGAATCTTTATGCACCATAGTTCCCTTTATTTGGCTCCTTTTCCCGACCATTTCCTTGGCAAAAGCTGATCGGGCTAATATACATGGGGAAAAAGAAAATAATGCAGCTCATTGCACATCTCCTCTAAGAAAAATACACACATACAAACAAATGCAAAGCATCTCTTTAAGTAAAACACCCTACTTTTGTTTTCTCCTCACAGGGACAACACTGCATCTGAACACTGGGGTGCTGCATTAGCTCTCTAGTTGTATTCCAGGCTTCCCATTGTGGATGAAAGAATGGAGATCTTGATGTTATTAAACTACAGAACACATGTAATTACACTGGGAGACTGCCTCACTCTGCAGCCTTCCTCTCTATGAGGTCATTACCTAAACACCTATTTTTCGCAAAAGCATTAACTTTTTATTTTTTTCCCTGACCTCACCACCTCTCCATCAAAGTGATCTCAAGCACAAGGCTGGCGATGCTTGACAAAGCAGCATGCACTGGTGGAGAATGGGATGGAATAGAGAATAGAACAGGAAGAGAGAGAAGAGAAAGAAAAGAGAAGAAGAGAGATTTGAATGGGTTTTCAGTTTGGTGGCTGAGCCAACCAAATCAGAGTTGTGCTGAAATAATTTGAAATAATCCATAATAGACATATCTGAGTTTTATTGGCCTTTATTGGCAGTGTTTCCTGCTACAGCTGTTAGCCTGTTGGGAATTTTTTTCATGGATTAGCTAAATCCCAGCTAAAGAGCCAAAACTCCTTTCAGGTGTGATGTAATCCACTTTATGGGAGTCTTCCCAAAACCCAAATTAAAGGGGATAAATTGAAATACAAAACCATCTCATAAATCATCCAGTAAAGAAATGATAAAGTAAATCCCACATAAACTAATTAGATTTTTGACTGAAGAATTGACTTATCTTTTCTCAGATGGTTCCAACTGTTACCATTCATCTCCTAATTTAAACAAATCATGCTTAGAATTTGCAGAAGGAATACTGTTTGAGAAATGTGCCATTTGATTTCTCGATGGTCATATTGCACACATATCACAGAACAAGACTGACTTTATTTGCTAATCTAATTCAGTACTGCAAAGTATGATAAAATTTATTTCTTAGATCTCATGAAGCTTTAAGTCTTTTTCCCCTTCTCAATTTGCAGCTATTCTTGCCTTTATCCTCCTCTCATTTTGCCTATACTCTGTCTAAATTTAGCTCATTACTTTCAAGTTAGCCCTTCCTTGCCACATAGCTAACCCCCCAGCCCCGCCCAGGGCCCCCCCGTCCACTCCCAGTGCCCCCCCGTCTCGCCCAGTGCCTCCCCGTTCTCTTCCTAGTGCCTCCAAATCCCCTTCCAGCCCCTCCCAGTATGGCCCAGTACCTCCCAGTCCCCTTCGAGCCCCTCCCCGTACCCCCCCCGTCTGGCCCAGTGCCCCCCCGGCCCCACCCAACCCCCCCCCCCCGCCCCCCAACTCCCCCCCCCCCCAGTGCTAATTTACAACCTTCTTGAGTGGTCAAGGGCAGCAATGAAGTTTACAAACTACAGTTAAAAATAGAGATGGTTTTATGGAATCTCATTCCGGTGGTTTCTAAAGAAAGGTGCAGTGTCAGGAGCACACACCTCTCATTCTGTGCTGCCTCTAAGTCCATTTTCTCTTCTTTCTTTCTTTTTCTTTCTTTCTTTCTTTCTTTCTCTCTTTCTCTCTTTCTCGCTTCAAAAAATCTCTGAACCCTCTATGTCAGTGTGAGAGCCCAGCTGTGACCCTCAACTTTAGACAAAACTTTTGCCTGTCATGGGTTTTCTTGCACACTCATCCCAAGCATCTGCTTGTCAGACATTATGAGCAAGGCACAGGATTAGAGAGCTGAAGAGACCAACCAAAATCTAGCATGACAAAACCCTGTACAAGTCCCTGTCTGTAGGTAGTGCTTTCACATTCTAGACTAACTTTGTGGTCTCCCAAAGCACCTTTCCCTAAGTCCAGAAGCAGCACCCCTGTTCCACTCAAAATTGTTATCAAATAGAGATTCAGAGTCCAAGAGAAAACTTGTTATAATCTGACTTCTTTTTGACTGTGTGCCTAATTTAAAGAGGAATTACACTTGCACTGTGGGAAAGGAAGAAGTGCCTGATGAACCGGAGTGTAAAATCTGTTACCGGAGATTTCCTCCTCTTAATAACTGCCACACTTCCATTCTTAATTTGCATTAAAATCCTGTAAGTCACATTACAGCACTTACCTTAATAATTATACACTTCAAACAAACTAGAACTTTCTATAAGAAAGCCTGCCCCACCCTTCCCAAATTAAGCTACATCTAACAGAAATTTCAAGTATATTATTGACAGATACCTTTATAATTCTGTCTCAGTGTTCAGCCCCACCTGGATTTGTTCTGACCTATAAATTATTCTCCTTAGTGGGAAAGGCCCTCAGAGAATTTACAGCTACATCCTTGGGAAAAGTCCTTTTCTGCAACAGCCCTTCCTCCAAAGGCAACAAGGGGAAAAAAAAAAAAGGCAAAAAATGCAAAAAAAAAAACCAAACCAAAACAAAACAAAAATACCCCATCAAATAAAGCATCAAAACCTTCAGTGTCTGACCCTCTCCACTGGCATGCTCAGGAATGAGGTACACTTCATTCACATAAAACAATATTGTTCTCTTTGCATTAATTTTTCCTGCTTCATTCTCAGATTTAAAGCCACTCTGCCATCAAGGATGTATGTGTAAGAACTTGTGTTATGGAAGGGAAAACCTATCATTAATATAAAGTAATTTAAACTTGGATGGATGAACTCTATTGTTATATCCAAGTTTGCTAGAGTAAGATCTGGGTCTATTCTTTCAGTCCTTAATCAAAGAGTCACTCAGATATTTCTTTGCACTTAGTTCCATCAGAGCCCAGGTTTACACTGAAAAAAACCAAACCACTCATTTGTTGCATCTAGCTTGTTTTAAGCACATTTTTCCTTTCCTACCCCTGTTTTCTTTTAAAAGTATCACCTAGAGCTTAGTCCCTGTGAAGTAATTCCCATAAATGAATGTTGTACATGCTGCTGAGTTTGTATCTGATCTTTCTTCATTGCACCAGAAAAAAAATCTATTTAAGAACTTTACATTGCTTTCTGTGTCTAACACGTAGACATCTAATGCTAGTTGCTGTTGAGTTAAAGCCCTTACAGCACTGCTCTGTAAAGCCTAAATACCATGAGGCATGAGGATTAGCTCTATGTTTTAAAAGGCAGAAGGGATGCACATATGGGATGTGTGGAAAGAACCTTTTCCAGATGTGAGCCTGCAGATATTACTAGACAACTTTATCGAGCCAGCGAGGCCGGGAAGGGCAGCGAGGGTCTGCTGGCCCCCTGGGCCCACCAATGACCCTCTGACTCCCCGGCCCTGGGGCACAGCCCCGACGCGACGGAGCAGCCCGATGGGCACAGGACCCTCTCTGCCCGTCCCCGGGCAGGCAGCCCCGAGCCCCGGCCCGGCCCTGGAGCCGTCCCACAATAGCCGACATTGTGGAGGGCAGCGGGAGGGCACAGGCCGAGACTCTTTCAGGTTCAAGGAACTGATGGGCTATCAAATGTGGTTTATTGTATGCTGTGGGTACAAACAAAAAGCATCAAGGTACCTTGTCAGAGTCAGGAAATTCAAAGAAAGTCACATTTTTGTTTAAAGGCACAAGGAAGAATGAAAAGCTTGTGGGAGGCACCAGAGTGCCACCTACTTGCCCCATCGCTGTTTGCCGTTGAAGTTGACCCTTCCCATGCTGAAAACTCATTCACAAGGGAAAATATTTTTTAACTAGAGCAGAGCAGATTTAGATTAGGAAGAAGCTCTTTACTGCTAGGGTGGTAAGACACTGGAATGGGTTGCCCAGAAAAGCTGTGGATGCCTCATCCCTGGGAGTGTTCAAGACCAGGCTGGGTGAGGCTGTGAGCAACCTGGTCTAGTGGGAGGTGTCCTTGCCCATGGCAGGGGTGTTGGAACCAGATGATCTCTAAGGTCAGGAGCCTGCGTGTGGTGAAGGTCATGATTCCTGTGCAGGACTCCTAAAAGGAAAAGCTGGTTTGGCTATGTTGGAAGGCTGAGATCTCTGCCCTAGAGCTCTTAAATAAATTAAGTTAGCCTCTTTTTCGGGTTGGGCTTTGGTTTGTTTTTTTCTTCTTCCCTGCCAAGCTCTTGTCCAAGCCATCAAGGTGTTTGACCTTCACAGAACACACCATCCAGCATCCTCAACCCTGCAACAAAGGAGAAAATAATTTGGAATTTATAACAATTCAAGAATGTAGCAGAAGTATCAGGATATCACGGGAACTGAGGAGGGCTTCAAGCAAAATAGACTTGGACTCTTCCCTGCAGATGCATTTTCAGGAACCAGTATAGTGCCACTCAGCAGAAAACACAGCTTTAAAAGAAAGTTGAATGTGATTCCTCATGGAAAAAAAAAAATCAGTGTGAATGCAGACTGAGGGACATGGTTTAGCACCAGCCTTGGTAGAGTTAGACAATGGTTGGACTCAACGATTGTGAAGGTCTTTTCCAAACAACATTTCTATGATTCTATGACAATTAACACCTGGATAAACACTTCCACTGTGGTCTTCACAACTTTACTCAAGGAGACTCAATGTCAGAATTAGCAATGAGGCCACACATTCCTTATTTTAGGCCGCACTTGAAGGACAAAAGCATGGCAATGAAATTACTGGATACAAGAAGAAGGCTCTTTCCCAGTGAACTCTGTTGCTGGGGTCAGCCAGCTACACTTTGTCAGTCACAGGCTTAGACAACTGAAGCTGTCAGACCTTATCCAGCAGTGCAACCTTAACCATCCTGCCACATGAACACAAAGATTCAGCAAATAATGAATTCTAACTGAGTTCTGGGATCAGCACATGAAGACATAGACACTAAGGTACAGTTCAACAAATAAATAAAAAACATGCTTGAGGCAGCTATGGTCTATATTTAAAAGGACTTTCTAAGGAACTTTAGGAGACAAAGGCTCAATCCTTTAGGCTTATTTCAAAATCCTTGTTAAAACAAGCTTCACAGATATCAAGAAGACAATGGAGGTAAAACTGACTCTCAGCATGTGAGAACCACAGATAAATTAAAATATATACTCCACTACAAAAAGAAAAAAAAATCTAGCAGAAACTGGAATTTCTAGGTGTGCATGAAAAAGTTGGCACAAAGCAGTCACTAAATGGCCCATTACCTGCAGTCTGTCCCTTCCCAAAGTATCCCAGTTACTCAGCAACAGCAACAAACACTTCTTTATTCAGCTGTAGCTGCACAGGCAAAAGTCTGGCTGGAGGAAAGATGATTCACCTGACTCACAGCAGATAAATGAGTCTGAAGAGCTAAATTTATCTCTCCTAAAGTTTTGCTGTGAATCAGAGCAGCAAACTCTTACCACTTAACTGCATGGCACTACTTCATCAAACTGGAGACTAAAGCCCCTTGCAGACTAATTTGGTTTTTAAGTGCTGATTCCAGAACCATCCATAGTCCATAGTGTTTTGGTAACGACTTCAACCCACCCCTCAGAGGCAAGAACGTTTTCTCCACTCATTCCACTAATGCACCAGAGATCAAAATTAGCCTATCACTCTAGTCCAAGTAAAAGAAAACAAACCACATAGTGTCATTATACATCACATAGTTATTTGTTGCTGATCTTAAAAGAACTGATTTGCTTTTTCTCAAAACTTTGTACGTAAGAGAGAAAATACATCCCCCAGAAGCTGCTGGCCTGAAAAACGCTAATGAAAAATTATATCCTCTAATGAATGAAAAGTAATGAAAATGTAGTGAAGATTACATGTATACTTCATGGTAAATACAGAACATCTACCAATATCACATTGTTTTCTAGCTGTGTAGTGGGAGCAGTGGAGAAATTTTAGTGAGCAGGCTGATGCTAAACTTAATTTTCAAGGCTTTCAAACTAAGTCTGGAAAATTGAGAAATTATTTTATTTATTTACTTGTTTGCATTTCCCTCAGAATTGTCTGCGACAACAACAACAAAAAATATTTTCCTTACCCCTGTGAACCATTTTCATATGGGGACTCCAGAGCAGGACACAGCACTCCAGATGAGGTTGCACTGGAGCAGAGAGGCAAAATCACTTCCCTCAACCTGATGGTCATGCTTTCTTTGATGCAGCCCAGGATACAGTTGGTTTTCTGGGCTGTGAGCACACATATATCAGTATCCCCAAGTCTTGCTCTACTGTCATACTCTTCATCCCCCAGCCTGTATTGATACTTGGGATTGCCCCAGCCCAGGTGCAGGACCACTCCAAGACTTTTCTTCCAAAGATATTTTCTCCCAATCTCTCATATCTGGAGTGCTGCAACGTTGTTCTTCTTCCAAATTGTGTTCTGCAGCTGGACACCAGCAGCCTGGCCATCAAAGACCTTCCCCCATCTTCAGTGTCCTAGAGTCATGGGCTCCACTGGCCCGTATATGCTGCCATGAGAGGGAATTGTACAGCATGCTTTTCATGTTGAGGCAGTGCTTTAAAATTTCTGAAAGCAATCAAGTTCATAATGGAGGTCCTCTGACCCAGCTACAGCTCAGAGCCAGTTGCCAACAGGCCCTTCATTTTGTGCTCAGGCTGCTCAGAAAGCTTGCTTGTGCTCTTGGCCAAGACAGCAGTATCAGGCTCGGGTTAGTAAATCTTTGGGGTGTGAGCACAGCCCATGCCATAGAACCTGGGTGTGGGCAAAGCTGTAGAAATGTTTTTCAGTGCTGAATACAAATGAAAAGGTGCAAGAGGACTGCACAGCAACCAGGAAGAACATGGATCCCTTCTGAGTATCTTGTTTCCTGTGGCATGCATCCTGTAAAGAAAATAGTATGTGATTAATTAAAATTGTGTCAGGTTAATGCATGAAGGAGACATTAAATAAGCATACACAGCCTTAATTAGACTGTATCTTAATTTCCATGTCTTTGATTTTACAGCTTCTGTAACATTTTAGAAGCATGACTTTGTTTTTAGTATATTGAAGTGAAGAATCATGGAATAATTCAGGCTGGAATATATCCACTGATGCCACAACTCTTTGATATCCAGGATTAAATGAGAAATTCACCCTCTTTTTCACAGAGCAAATAAACTAAAATTCCAGATTTATTTTTACTAGAGCAATTCTTAATTGCTGCTTTAATAGATGTAGCACAGACAAGCAGCAACAGTGCAATATTTGCCAAAGATAACTGCTTGAAAACTGTTACAGACAAAAACCTGCAAGCCAGCTAATGTGAATGACACATCAATACTCACTCAACCACTTGCTTCCTCTGAGTGAACTGTTCAAAGGTCAACAACACTTCTACAAACTTCTAAGTTACAATTTGAATGGAAAGTCCCCACCTGGGGAAGTAACTGAGTAATTCTGGGTCAGACATTCTGCAACCACCAGACCCCTTCCTGGCACTATATTTGATTTTCACCAGGAGTTCTCTGTTTATCCATATAGGTCTCTTGGTGTTTTTGCCTGCTTTCTTCCTTTTAGGGATGCAATGCCTTTGAGCTTGGAGGAGATGATTTTATATTTCTAAATATAAAATCTCTAAAGAGAACAGAAGCCTTTCTACTTGATGAGAAAGGACTGGTGGGAGGTAGTAGTCTGGGACATCACTTATCAGAAGAAACTCTCTGATACATGATACCAGAAAAGTTTATAGCACCTCTATATTGATTTTGGGGCTGCTAGAATTACTGTAGGAATCCTGGGAGAATCTTTCATGAGCATCTAAGTGCAAGGAGAGTTGGGCTCAGCCCTACCTAAAATTGTCTGGGATCCTTCCATTTACTGATATGAATCTGTCCCATAAAGAGAAAAGGCATTTATTTGAACTACCTCAGTACACAATTGGAGTCTTCATAACAGCAAACGCAGGCTGCTAGAGTTGGTGCTGTTCATCCTGGAGAAAAGAAGGCTTTGGGGAGACCTTATAGCAACTTTCCAGTACCTGAAAGGGGCCTAGAAGAAAGCTGGGAAGGAACATTTCACAAGGGCTTGTAGTGATATGATAAGAGGGAGTGGACTGAACACTGAGGAGGGCAGAATTAGACTGGATGTTAGGAAGACATTTTTTGCAATGAAGGTTCTGAGACACTGGAACATGTATATTTTGTTTCTGTATTATGTCTATTTTGTTATGATACCCTGGATTAACAACCACGAGCAGCGAGGTAGAATGCAGGACTTTTGCTATCACATCCTTCACATCTCTGCAAAGGAGGAAGGCAAAAATGAGCCTATTTTTTGTTGCTTTGAGCAGTTTAGTACCATGGTAACATAACATGATGGTACCTTTTTGTCTGCTTGGTAGTTCCCTGAAAAATGTCACACGAGTTTATTAATAAACTAAGAAAACAGGCTGAATGACCCTATTATATATTTTTGAGATATATAACATGTAATTTAAATCAATGACTAAATGATAAAATGTCAGCTCTGCAGACCAAACAACAAGCAGATCACAGAATCATGAACATTGGACAAGACCTCTAAGATCATAAAGTCCAGCCATCTACCCAACGTCATCCTGACCACTAAACCCTGTCCTGAAGTGCCAGGGCAGTGGGTGGGGGGTGACCAGGAGGGTTCCCAAGGCACCGGGAGGTATCCCGGGGCACTGTGGGGGTTACCGGGAGGGTCCCTTTGGCACTGGAGGGGATCCCAGGGCACCGGGGGGGTTACCAGGAGGGTTCCCAGGGCACTGGGGAGGTTCCCGGGACACCGGGAGGGATCTTGGGACACCGGGGGGGTTACCGGGAGGGTCCTTTTGGGACCGGATGGGTCGCTTTGGAAATTACTGGAAATCTTCCTTAAATGAGCTGGATACAGTCTTGAGGAAAGAAAGCAGAAGGTGCTTTATCAAGCTGCCACTGCAAACAGGCTGTTTGGCTGCTTTCTTACATCTCCCCTTCCTCAAGTCTCATTTCTCTGGGTGGGTGAAGTTGTGATAGTAGAGGATTTGAGGATGGGCTTTCCAGGTTTGAGAGGTAGAGGTGTTCCTCTCTCCCAGCAGCTCAGCAAAAGCTTTGTGCTGATTAGAAAACAGAGCAAGGAGTCTCTCTTGTGAAGACGACTAATACTGTATGGTAATGCATGCTTCACAAAGTGTTCAAAAGAAAAACTCGATCTCCTTGGGGTATATTTCTTTCAGCAAAGACATATAACTCCAACTAAAGCCTTATTGTGTGTGCATGCCTTGAAGGCAGAGTATGTTCTCATTGAGTAATTGAAGACAACCACTATCATGTAGTAAATATTAAGTCTTTTTCATAGGTGAAATTAACTGACGTTGAGAATAGCTGATCTCTGGTTTGCAATATCTTTGTTTTGTTTTGTTTTAAATGTGCATCAGGATTTTCTGATAATACTTGTTGGTTTTCTTATAAACAAAACAGTCTTTGTAAAAAGACTGTCTCCTGATTGACTTGTGCTGTTGTTTTGCCACCTGGGTGCCATCACAATCGAAAGCAAAAATGACAGGAAATGAGAGCAAACCATTTGCCTGTCTGTTTTACACAGGTAAAACATGTGAAAATGCACAACAAAATGGCTTAAAGCTGAAGTTGATTAAATTGCTGCTAGAAGTAAGATTCTATGTATCTGTACACACACTTGTACATAAAACTCATACATAATTACCCACTGAAACAGCTTACAGTGAGGTGTAGAAGATTCTCCATCAGTAAAGAATACTCATTTGGGCCTTGTGCTAACCCGACCCAAGGTACTGTGAACTACCATCTGTTTCTCTCATCCAGCTTGCATATTAGAGGTGCAAGAAGCACACCATACACAATGCATTCTTTATATGCCTCTGTGCATTTGAGAATGTCTTCATAATCCTTTGCTTATTAGAGCAATATATGAGTCATAGTGATCATAACTGCTGTATCCAGAATCTTGCTTTTAGAATACTAGGAATT
This sequence comes from Actenoides hombroni, assembly GCA_024336885.1. Classification (NCBI taxonomy): domain Eukaryota; kingdom Metazoa; phylum Chordata; class Aves; order Coraciiformes; family Alcedinidae; genus Actenoides; species Actenoides hombroni. Next base: position 1,168 of record WUAM01008927.1, on the reverse strand, counting down.
GCTCTTCTTAAGAGCACTCTGATTGAATCAAGAGAATTCCAGTGAAGGTGAGACACACTGATGCTCACATTCCTAAGAGCAAAACTACTGAGGAACAGCAACACAACCATCGGGCAGATCTAGCTGCAAGAGTTTCTCAAGTAAACATGGACTCTGAGTTTGATCTTGACTGGAAACACCAAGGAGAGATGTTCTTAGCTCAGTGGCCTCATGATTTGTCAGGACATCAAGGCAGAGATGCAACCTACCCGTGAGGGCGGGTGCTGGCAGTGATGCTCCTCTGCACCTCCAGCTGGCAGAGCCCCTGGCATGGTGAGGCAGAGCTGTGGCAGGGGCACAGGGCACCCCGGGACATGTGGGGCTCTGCACTGGGGACCTGGAGCCAACTTCTCCATCCCTGGGGCAGGGACTGACCTAGAAGCAGGGCCATGAGCTGGGTTTTGGACAGTCAGCTGATGACTTCACAGAGAAACATGGAGAAAACAGTGCATAGGAAGGAGTTGCATTAGAGTGTAATTAGGTCTGAATTAATGTAATTGAATTTATATGAAGGAGCTCTAAGGTATGATCAGTATTTAGAATGAAACTGTGAGAAACCTGGTCTTCTTTGTATGCAGACTACTCAAGATTCTTATTCTTGTCTCAAAATGCTAGTCCATGGGAGTTTCCATGTCTTGATTCTCAAAGGAGTCCTAAAAGTGCAGCAAAAAACATATATTCACAGACAGAATCTCCAGGAATCCTGATCTGACAAGCTATAGCTATATTTCAGCAACAGCAGCAACAAAAAATTGACATTGCTGAAATGCACATTAGCACTCCTTTTTCCCCCATTCTTTTTATCAAAGAAAGATTCAAAAGAAGTGAATTATTATTTATCTGGATGCTAGACCGCAGAGAGATCAATGATTCTGCTAACTGTGTTTAGCACTGAAAACTATATTTAGAGATATTATGTACTTAATCTTTAATTTACATCTTAGATTCAAAGGTATTTTGAGGACAGAAATCAAGAACTTTGAAAATAAAAGAGAATTATATATTCATGCTTTCTTTGGCAACCTCTCTTTCCTGAATTAATCTTTAAAATTGGAAAAAAAAAAATCAACTAGTTAAGAGTACCAATATCACAGAATAGCATAAAGCCTCCTTGCAAGAGCCAATTTCA